>JASVER010000004.1:4827528-4911344 GCA_030449065.1 Oceanodroma leucorhoa | reverse complement strand
TCCCTTCCCTTCCCTTCCCTTCCCTTCCCTTCCCTTCCCTCTCCCTCTCCCTCTCCCTTTCCTTTTTCCTTTCCCTTTCCCTTTCCCTTTCCCCTTCCCTTTCCCTTTCCCTTTCCCCCACCTTGCCCAGATATATATGATGAGTATATATTTTAAAATTTTTAAAAATAGTAGGCAGATGACTCTGTATGTGTGTCAGTGGTCACCTGGCATGATGGGTCTGGGGGCTTGCAGTCTCACCTAACAGAATTTCTTTTTAATTTAGATGATCTATATTCTCTCTATAACAGCTTCCTCTGAAGATGGAATTTGTATCACTCCACTTTTAGATATCTACAATGTAGCATCGATGTTTAAGCTAATTTTTTAAGCCCTTTTCACAATAGATGAAGAGAAATAGGCACTTATGGAGCATCATTCATCTGATCTTTTTTTAAACCTCTATTCTATAAGAAGATGAATCTGTCCCAGGTGCGTGTATGGCAGCATCTGCACTAGTAAACTAAAACTGATTAGGCCATGGGCTTGAACCCTAGCACATACAGAGTTTTTACAGTTTAGTCACTCTTTTGCATGATTCAGAGGAGTGCCAGCCCACGTTCTCCCAGGCAATACCCAGACGCTCTCTATTCATTCAACAGCAGGGGTAGGGGATTGCTCCCAGTCAGTAGCATGAATAAGGCACCCTTGAGTTTTATCTGGAGCATAGGGGAGGGAAAGAGAGTTTAGAAATTGAAGTATGAGCCAGGCTGTGCCACTTGTCCTCAGGTCTGCCAGTTGGTTCTTATCCCATTTTATGTATTAATGCAGACATAGCCCCAGCCAATTCCCTGTATTCAAAACTACCGGTCAAAATTCACAGCAAAGCCCCAGCTGATGATCTGTTTTCATAAACTCATTCAATTTGATATTTGATTTAACTGCTCCTAAAACTAAGTTTTCAGAGCACTTTACAGTGACAGCAAACACTGTATGAATATTAACAGCTCTGTTATTTACTCTGCTTTAATAGGGTACATTTACACTTAGTGTACCAAATAAAAGTGCGTGTATAAAACACTTCCAGAGAGACATGTACAGTATCTTTTCTTAGTTTAAAAAATGCAATAAAATGTAAAGTTGACCAAGCAGATGAACCACTCCCAAAAGCAAAAAACAATTAACCACAATGGTATCCAAGCTTGATAACACGCTCCTCCTATGTGCAAGCAACAGAACCATCATGCATGGTGGCCTTTCCAGCTTCTGAAAAACAGTTGATCCTTACACTGAAAGTCACCATGTTTGGTACGTTTTCAACCAGCCGGTTCCAATGTTGGAGTTGTCTTCATGAAAAACCTGCTGAAATGCCTAGATATTGATACAGTAACAGTTATGGTAGTGCTTTGGGTGAACAGTGGATCTTGCCTGTAATCATGTCACAAATATATTGCTCTCTATATTATAATCAATCATTTATATTGCACCAGAAACCTATAGGCAGTTAGTATGGATGCTTGAGCCAAGATGTTATGTTGTTCCTATGATACACCATTCACTAAGCATGCAGGCTGATGTTACTTTCTGGGCTTGTCCGTCTCCCATCAATCCAGGTAAGAACATTATTCATCACGGCTGACAAAAAGGAAACTGTGTTCCTGATTTTCACACCAAGCCCTCATTGTAATTGCAGCTCAGAATGCTGCAATTATTTCATCCCATTAAGTCACACAGAACAACTCCTTCCTCAAGGTCATTCCTTTCTATATTGTTATATCAGCTAAAGGAATAGAAGAATGAAAGTGACTGAAAAAGAAGATGAAAAAGATCTATTAGGTCATCTGCTCCTTCCCTCTGCCAGAGTGTGATTGTTCCTTATTGTTCACTTGAGCATGTTTTCTCAAGTTTAATTTAAAAAGACATAGGCAAAGAGTATTCCATCACTTTCCCTAGGAAACAGTTCCATAGACTAGTAGTTAACTTTGTCAAGAAGGTTTTCCTTCTTCATGTAACAGTTTATCTGCCTTAATTTTATTCTATTACTCCTAATGATAGCCTCTTAAAATTATACTGTGCTAAATAATCTTTTACTATCCTTGATGTTTATACCCTCCAGATATTTATAGATTATAATCTTTTTGGATTTGTCAGTTAGCCAAGCACACACATTCAATCCTTCTATTACTTCAAAAGCTCCAGAAATTTTACAAAACATACAGAAGTATACACCCTGAAATGCAATGAGTCAAGAATGTGCCCATAATATAAACTTTTAAAAGATAAAATAATAGAGTAAAGCTCAATCCTGTAGAAAATATTCAGGCTACATATGACCAAGTGAGATATTGAGGAATATGACTGTATCTATTGGAGAGCAATTCTATATTGTCATGCCTGAGAGCATAACATCATTGCCTTTATTTATAAATCAGGTAAATGGCATGGGTCCAGTAGAATACGGGAAGTTGTGTAACAGTCTTCCAAAGTTGAAGGATTAATTTAACAGCTAAGGTTAATGGTATAGCTGCATTCCAGTGCAAATATCTGCATACTAGATTTGTTTACTTGGAATAAGGGAGTATAGAGGTTGCCTCCAGTTACAAATAGCATCAGCCAGCTTACCTTCTTCAGCTAAAGTAACAGAGCATGATTTTCTCAAGAAACTGCACAAGTTGTCCATGTAGTTATTCCTAATACTGTAAAATATTAATAAGTGAGAGGTGAGTTAGGCACATACTACTTTGTGAAACAGAAAATCACGAGGACTGATGAACTGAGGTATCAAGGAAAACTTTTTTCTTAAAAATAACTAAATTTTGTCTCAAAAAATGACATTACTGCAGGAAGCTAACTTGCGTGAACATTTTATTCTTTTTGAGACGATACTGTCCAGATTAGATACATTAAGATGAATACATTTGATGAATACATTCATGTTTAGAAGATGATACTGAAAATGTTGGTCTTCCTATCTTAATATTTCTAAACATGGCAGGTCCATCCTTAAAACTTGATTACAGACTACCTGAAGAATAATATGAAATCAATGGAGTTGGTGAGGGGGTATTGCATCTCCCTATTTCGTGAAAATTGTGACCAGCTGTTCCACAGAACTTCTGCCAGAGAGCTGTGTTTAATGGACCACTTCATTATCAGTCAGAAAACCACGGTCACATAACAGCTTGCCCTGGACATTGAGCACTACTCAAGCTCTGATGCAACTCAATTGATTTCAGCTGAGTTACAGGCGGATTACTTTTTTTTTAAAATCCCTTTTGCTTGGTTTACATCAATTACAAGTTACATGCAATGAAAAATACTGAGATATTCATACAGTTTCTTAAAGAAAGAAGAATGAACTCACCTATTTTAAAACTGGAGGATTATGCTGAAGTGTAAATTCATAAAATTTTAGTTAATCTATTTGACCTAAAAGCATGTTTCATTTCTGTATTGATGGATTTCAAGAATACTGAATTTTCAAGAATACTGAATGCAGGGAAACAGGAAACAAGTTATTTCTCTGTACTATCAATGAGAGAAAGTGTCAAAAAGCTAAATTATGATTTTGTAGTTCTGTTTATATTCCAAAGAAGTGTCATTGCAAAAAAAAAATTATTTTTCTGTAGGTACAAGAGGAAAAGAGACATATTGGCCACTGAGAGAAAGAGCAAGAGAGGTCAACTGCTGGTCAGCAACACCATTATCAAAACTGAAATGGCTAGTGAGAAATACTTGATTCCCATTGCTAGGCTCATTCATAACATACAGTAAAAGCGCTGCATGGGTATTATGGGTTTTCTGGGCATTTCTGCTAATATGCAACACATCTTACCAAAATTTGAGGAAAAAAAAATTTTTTTCTGACTATTTCCTTTCCTGTTAAACTACAAGTACCTGTTATATCATCAAGGCAGCTGAATGCAGGCAGAAGTAGGGGAGAAGAATGGGAAAACAAGTGAAAGAAAAAGATTGAAGTGGGAACCAGCATAGGATTAAGAAAAAGGGAATCTAGAGTCCAGTTTCCTGTTCAACATACTGGAACAATTTTAAATGATAGCAACCACAGATTGGTCCCTATTATTAGCTATTTAGAAATGTTTCATAACTTTATCCTTTTGGCTTGCACTTTCTTTCTAACTTCAAATTTTAAGTTTTTGAAAATGTCATGAAGTCTTTTTGTACGTAATAATAAGTGACTTATTTAGGACATCAGAATATCTGGAAGTAGTTAACATCATTCACTAAAGTTATTGAGACCACTCTTGAAGTAAATACTGCCTCAAAACAAGGAGCATCGCTACCATCCATGCAAGTAAAGAATTTCAGAACTGTTGATACTTTGATTTTTTACTAGTTCTGGAGCTCTATCATTAGCTGGATTAGCAAGAATGTGTGACCATACCTTTAAAAAACAGGTTTTATAGCATATAGGTCGATAATATTATACTCTAAATGAACTATATTAACATATTTTTTTAAAAATTATTAACATAAATTAATACATTAAATAATATAACATATGTAATATACGTTTAATCATTATCATCACTATTTATTACTATTTTTATTAAGTAATATAATTATAATATAAAGGTTTTTTTCCTCAGTAGAATATTTTTTCTAAAAGAAGCATATAGAAAAATAACTTGGAAAATTATGTTTCTTAGATGCTTAGAGACAGTGTGCTCCCCCTGCCCCCGATCTGACTTTTTCCCTAACCGTGCCCAAGAGATAACCACCTGTGGGGACCACGATGAATGCATCTGATGGATGCAGATAACACAATAGGTGATGCATTCACCCACCACAGTGCTGATCAGCATATGACTCCAGCCAAATTTGGAAGAAGCTAACTGCAGTCGGCATGTAAATATGGCTATGAGTCAATCATGTTACCCCCATAAATAAAGGGGAGCCCAAGAGCCCTTTGAGCTCTCCTGCACGGCACCGGGCTGCACACCAGGATCTCCCCTTGAGTAGGGACACCCCTCAAGGTTACTCCTCGAGGTTGAGAGAACCCTTATCGTGTCAGATACTTGGTAAAGTGAATTGGGAATAAGCGTGCTGAAACTTGTAATCTTAGCGAAGTGATATAAAGGATTGATTGATTGCACATATATAATCCTTTAGACATAAACCGTTGACCAAGTCTGGGACTAAGTCTGGATCCAGCCACACCTAGACTCCTATCTTAGAAGGAGTTTAGAAAGCAAGGGGGTCCTTTCTCAACCTCATGACTCAACGGGAGGGTCTCCCTGACAGTTTTGTCTGACCCTGTCCTCCATGCAGTAAATAATCAAGTGTACCTTGCCATTGAATCTTGCTAACTCACTGTCACATTTACGACCAAACTTTGTTAAATCTCTGTCTTAAATCAATAAACATATTGCTGCTTCTCTCTTATAAGTGAAATGCATCTCTCCCTCTCACTCCATCCACAACCGATGCATGTATAGGAGTGTGTGTAACTGAAATCAGAGGATGAAATCTGGACTCTGTATGATACATAAGAACAGTGCCTATTGCAGGCTCAGAACCGAAATACCAAACACTGTCTGAAAAGTTTCAATCCAGAAAAAATAAAAAGAGATGCTTAGCTTTCATGTCATAATAATACAGGCTACAGGATACTGGCACCTGAAAACGAGCTAAATGGAGGCTTTTTTCTACCTCTAACATTTATTATTCTAATAACTTTTGCAGTGTTTTGGGGAGCAGTTATAGTTTTTTTCCCAAACTGACTCATCTCCTCCTAATTAAGAAGTTATTAGAGTTCTTGAAGGGTGACATTCTGATTTATCAAGTCTACAGAGTTGAAATAATCCAGTAAGTGTTTTCTGTTAGTGGTTAAGGTAGCTGTGTGAAACAAAGGAATAAGAAATAATTTTATCACCTCTTTCATGCTCCTCCTCTCTTGCACTAGGCAGTATGCTCAGTAATAGTCACTTGTGTCAATACAAAAAAAGTCAAAATTCAATCTCCTTTTCCATCTACTTTGCTGCAAGCTAAGGTTGTCAGTTACTCTGCTAAAAATACATTGTTTTGTGAAGAACTCATACACTACTGACAGCAGACAGTAGCTGTGGGCCTGCCATATGCAACACAAGGTACAAGTCTGCATGGAAAACTCCTTTGTTTTCTAGGCAATTAATGTTCTCCTGCTCTAAGCACTGCTGTTACAGTACTAAGAGTATTGACAGAAAACACCAAACAATTAGCAGTCTTAAAAATAAATCTCCCAAACTTGAATTATATTGACAGGTTTGCATTGATGGTGGATAGAACAGTGCAGGTCAGATAAGAGAAAAGGGAAAAAAGGCAGAAAGGAATGAAAGGATGCCAACAAAATAGGTGAGGCTTCTGCAACTGCAAAAGCTAACAAAAGTGGATACTATTGTTTTTGTGATTATTACTGGTGGGGAGGAAGAAGTTATATTATATTTAAGTCACATTTGTAGGTCAGATGGCTAGACCCACATGTGGGGTAGTTACAACTAATAAAACATCATAAATTGAAACATTCTGTGCTCAGCATTCCCTGAGCCAGGAAGCCGATCTGATTTGTTTTGGTGTTATTCAGTCAAAAAAGGTGAGGGGTTTGAAAAGGAGTTAGAAATAGATGGTCAGGCAAAAACACAGGGTTGTTTATTTCCTGTGTCTATTTTATTTGAAGTTGTTATGCCGAAATAAAATCCCATTTCATGCACAAAGGATCAACAATTGTCCATTCAGATTAATGGATCTTGAGGTCTTTAAGCCAGAGTACTCCTCTATTGTTCATTGAATGCTCTTGCGTAATGATTCTGTGCTTTTTGAATTATTCTCTTGGCTAGACGTTGACCCTTCAAGTTCTCCAATCTACTCTGTTTCACTTTATTTATTTAAAGAGTATTTATTTGCATATGAATGTTCTGTCCAGGCAGTAATTCAGAATGTCATAAATGTTCGTGTCATTTTTCCTCTTTGCAGTAAAGACCTGTTTCTAATATCCTTGATCACATATTTTATTACCTTACTACTCACGTCATCCAGTAGGAGCTATTCTGCCAAAGGTTATACAGTCAAATTCCACAAATTTTAATGAAAAACTTCCTATTCATTTCCCAAGCTGTACTAGGGCAATGTATCGCTGACCAAATAGACTGGGGACAGAAGAAGTGAAATATTTCGTATTTAAGACTGGATGAACTGTGCCTGTGAGTTAGGTGTTGGGTTTTTTAATCAGAGATAATACATAATTCTTTGAAAACATTAGCTCAATGCTCTGTAGCTGTCAAAAAGGACTCAGATAGGCTGAATATTTACAAATTGATACAAAACAAGAAAGACCATTATACTATTTTACAAACCATGCCCACACCTTTACTACTGCATGTAGCACTGATACTTTGTCTCAGAAAAGATGTAGTAGAATTGGAAATGTGGAGAGGTGCAGGAAGGATATTGAAAAGTATGGAATTGTTTCTGAACTAAATAGGTTAGAATTCGTCAGTATCAAAAAGAGAGGAGTGAGAGATGTGAAAGAAATTAAATCATAACTGAAACGGAGAAGGTTAAAAGTAAATCTTACTGTTGCTCCTAGGAAAGGAACAGGATTTTTGAAGGTAGAAGCATGAGAAACAAACAGTAGAGGAGGCAGTCAGGGCTCAGTGAAGCTGTCGGAGATGCAGTCACGGGGCATCACAGGGGCTTCAACCTCGAGGGACTGACAAAACCATGAAAAAACTCATAGAAGAGTTTATGCTCCCTCCTCCCACCACCACCCTCTGTTAAACAACAATATAACATCTCTGACTTAGAAAGTCATTGAGCTACAGAAGTTTGGAAAGTATATCAGAGAAATGTCATCTGACCTTCCACTCTCTTCCAGTAATTTGTTTATGGTTACTTTTGGAGGTAGATTTTGGGCTAGCTGATTCTTTATCCTGACCTACTCTGAGCAGTCTAGTCTTACGTTTCTATGTTTGTAACCATTGTATAAATAGGATTATCGCATAAAATGAGGTCATTGTATAAAATACAAGAATGTATTTCAATTTTTTACTAATGCATTACCTAGAATTATCCAAGGCACCCATTTCTTATTCTCTAACTCCCAGTAAACCGTGCATAGTTATTCTACATCTCATTTTGAGGAGACACTGAGTTTAAACTGCTGCTATATGGTTTAGATTCCATAGTTAGTTGCAAGGTAATATTTGTAGGCCAGATGTCATCAGAACATGTCATCAGAAAAAGTGTAAACTCAGCTACAAGAATTCTAAAGGATTAGAAATAAACAGAAGTAAATAGGAGTACCAGTAATTTCAAAGCTTGCACAAGCATCTTGAAACTGAGGCTGATGTCAGGCTATGTTTCAATTACTTTAACATACTGCCCATGAAGCCTTATTGCTGTATGCTCTTGTAACTCCAAAAGCTAAAAGTCAGGTGCTCCCGTTTTCCCCTTTAAAGATGGAGAATAATAATGAGGAGTTCCCACTTTTATATAATATTATTATCTAGAAAATATGCTGTGTGCACACTCTTATCTCCCAATGTGCTAGGAGTACCTCCACAAGGGGAAGGGTGTTGTTAAATGTTGGAATATGGGGACAGGCTGTGAGATATCATGAAAGGCACACAGCATATGACAGTGAAAGGAACAACTGTGATTACTCCAGCCTGTCTTTTTAGCATCTGTTGGTGTCACATGATGCTAAGAAGACTGAAATATAAATTACCATTGTAGAGAGATGAGCAAAGGGAAGAGAGAGATATGCACTGAAGAGCTATTGTTTGAAAGTTCTCATGCAAGAAGCAGTTACACGTTTTAAATACTTTGGCTATTACCATCATGGAGAAGTAGGTCCAAATTTAAAGAGAGAGCCCTGAATTTTTATGGTGATTGATAGACAAACCAAGACATGATGCATATTTCTTCTGTAAATCACGCTCTTCTCTTCTTCGTCCTTCTGAAATCCTTCATCCTTCCTTCTTCATCCTTCCACAGCAACATAAACACCCAATCACAAAAATTCTCCATATGTATATGCAGCCAAACTTGTAAGGACTAGACTACAGAACAGTTTAAGTAACAAAATAACCATAGCAATTGGATTTGTTCCCTAAATTTTGAGACTTAATTGCTTCTCTGAATTCAAGGATATAGTCCTTGTTTACAAAATGATTATTTGTCTGATCTGAAGTCTAATAATGATCAATCTTGGATCAGGCATCATGAAAACCTAATATTTCTTTACTGAATCCTATGGGGCTACATATGTGATTTATACTTGCAACCTAAAGCCCTAAATGTCATTTAAGAAACACACTGTGAACAATGAGGAAGAAATGTAATATCATCCTTGACTAAAACACAAGTGTTTTCCAAGATAATTCATTTCATTAGCAAATTCATTTTGTGATTCTCAGTGTGTAGTGTTACAGGGACCTTATTTACTTTGAAAGGCATGAAATAGCTACTTTTAAAGATTTGATACTAGGCGGAAATGGTTTTGCAGAGTGAATAAGAAATTAGTAGTTTAATTGTTCTCTTTTAATGTCTTCTGAAAGAGTTCATTAATCTAAGAAGCTGACAGCATAATCATTATTCCAAAACAATTGCATTCAGAATGTATTCACAAGGTGTTTTCTTTCAGTCTTGGGATGATTTTTATTTTGCTTTTGTTTTGTGTTGCTAGAGCACATGGGGAGCTGCCACTTAGACTTCAGTAATGGAGCAAGTGGTACTTAGGAAAAACATGGAATAGCATTTTTCATCATGAAAAGGTTCATAGCAAACAGACTAACAGCAACAAAATACTAGTAAAATCTGTTTGAAACATGCAGAATTACAGTATCAATAATTGCTTGCAGAACCTTCCATTATTCATATGACTCAAAGACTTTGAAGTGATAGGTATTTTGCTGTGACTGTGGCCTGACATACTTGCTGTTAGCTTTCCCCATGGGTCTTTTAAGCAATTGCAGATCTGAAATATCTCCTCATCCATTGTGGCAACTTCAGAAAATGGAGCCGTTTGATACAGCGGTCAGGAGAACTTTTTTCCTGTTCTTGGCTTAGACATAGGCCAATTACATGACCTTGAAGAAATCATTTGAACTTTTTCTTTAGTACTGCTTGTGTATTTTGAGAGTATGTCTCGGGATGAGGATCTTTTTTCACTGTAGGTCTAAGCAATGTTTAGGTGAAATGGTTCAGTGTTAATTGAATCTTTCTAGCATCGTAATATAAATGAAAGCATTAACAAAGGTAGAGTCTGGGGATCAGTGACAGATAAGTTTAATATTGTCATTAAAATAGGGATTTAGAGTGAGTAAAGAGAGATGTGACTGGTTAGTTTGAGATGGTGAAAACTTCTGAAAAAGGTTTCAATTAATTGTTCAAAACAAAAGGGAAAATCTCAGATAAGATCATCTGGTCAAATATATCACAAAAGCAAATCTCTGGTAATTTGTACAGTTATTGTCAGCAATTTGTGTGAAGAAAGCATTCTTCTGTTGGAAAGATACTAACCTGAGGTATTGAATAAGATGTGGAGACAGGCTAATAGATCTTTATTGTGTGGTTTTGGTTTGTTTTTTTTTTTTTATTAATAGCAAGGAAGGGCACTAGTGAATATTTTTTTTGGTAAACTGAGGGCTATTAAGGCTGTAGAAATGACAGGTCTGGATATGCATCCCGTTTTTTGCTCAGAGAACAGGTGTAGCAGAAATAGTCGCCATGTTAGTTTCCCCACATCCTCCACAAGTGTGTTTTAGTTCTTGCTGCAGAAATTACTTCTAGTGGCAGGTCAGTTCAGACTCCATGCTCATTCAAGCCTCTCTTCTGTGCTCGGCCTCTAGACTGCGAACCAGGATGTCAATTAGTGCCAATTGTTCAAAAAAGGCAATTTGTTGTCCCCCAGCAGAAGCCTGGAAATAAGGTAAAGAAACCTTGAAAGGGATCAGTTATCCTGTACACAGCCACTTTCCACTTAATGTCGATTTCTGCTGTCACGAACAAAGTGGGTGGTAGTTTATTCTTGCTGGCAACAGGCATAAACTATCAACTGCTTGGTTTGTGAAAGGAAAAAGAAAAAAAAATAAATGTTAAAAGGAAAGTGGCCATGAGCARGATGACAGATCACTGTAAAGGCTTTATTTTATTTTAAGAACCCTGTTAGTGGACAGTACAATGACTCTCAGATTCATTCATTACTTTCATAATGACAGTATCCACACTAAATCTGATTATTGGCCTTAACCAAAGGGTTATCCTTGAAACTATTTCCTCTTCTCTTTGATTAAAATGTGTTCCTACCTTAAAGACTGTTAGTTCCATCTTCACCTTAGATTTTCACTATGGAAACAAGCTGAGTGTATCACAATATCAAGCTTTTTAGAGACTATCAAGACTTTTAGAGACAAAAAAGGAAAGAATAAAAAGGCAGCAGGCCTCCTTAAATTTTGGCAAGGCAAGGGGATAGTATTGTGTGGAGAACAATCAGAAACTACAAAAGCAACAAAATAGATAAATTTAATGTACTCGAGTCTATGTAGAGACTACCTGACACCTGTATTTGTTCAGGTTGTGGTTGCCAATTTATTAGAGCAGCAAAGGAACGAGTTTCTGGGTGCTGGACTGGGTTTCCAAGGGCAGCCCAAGGCCATGGTATGACCTACTAAATGTGATTTGAGACATGGAGACATGCCAAAAAAAGGAAAACATGAGCTTGGGACTGGTGGTTTTCTACATATGGTCAATGAGAGGCAATATGACAGAAATGGGTGTGTTAAAAAATGGTAGCCAGGACTGAGCTTTCATCATTTAAAAGGGAAATAACAAACACCACATTGTCAAAGGATAACTCCAGGATATTGAAATGTGGTGAAGCTCAAACTGATTATAAATATTTGTTTCCATGACACACTAACCTCAGTGCAAAATTCATGTGTTTTTGCAGGGAGCACCAGTGATGTAGCCCTGCAGCCCCTTCGCCCGTCTCCGTTGCCGTGTGCATTCCCCGTGTTGCACACAAGAAGGAGGGCTGTGCAGTTTCCTCCGTCATTTCAGCTGCGTCTAGCCAGGACTGATAGCAAACATTCAAGGAAAGACTAGACATTTGGCTGGCTGAGGAGAGCAATTCACAGTGATGACAGACCTTACAAATTTAACCTTAAACTGGCAGATTTGTAACTCATCTGTTAAACATGCTGTGGTGTGTGGGGCTGAATTTGTTGTTCACTTTTTTTGAAGTACTGGCGCTATCTATTGTCGGAGTTAGGATACTAGTCCAGATCCACTGTTTTGAATTTGCATGGTAGTTGTGGCAGCTTCTTAACTCAATTGTTAACAGAAACATAGTAAGGGAAATGACTGCGTTTACACCCAACTAGATGAAACAAAAAAGAAAAAAAGTATTAATAGCAATGAAGTAACTTTCAAAAGCGATACTCCCCCCAGTACTGTAATGTCATATAAATCGTTTTCCCTGTGTGTTCTAGGGTCCTCATAGACATAGGATGTCTCCTCAATAATTTCAGAGAATTATCTGGTTAACGTGGTACTCTACAAAATAATATATTCTTAAATATCCAGTCTGCTTCCAAAGGTGGACAGGCTTAATTGAAACTATTTAATTCAATGACTTTAACCATGATCTAAATCAATGAGCAAGAAACCGTGATTCAAATACTTACTTTTACATTTATACTACTTTAGTTATTTGCCAAAATTTGATTCTTGATATTTTATAACTATTGAGACATACTGTCTTACGATTTAGCACAATACAACAAAAGTAGTACTATATTGTCTTAAACAGGTTATACTATATACACACTTAATCAGTTTTACAGTTTGACATACAGTTAAATCTGTTCTTAATTTTTATTTTTTTATGTTAAAAAGTAGTGAATGTCATTTCTTCTTTAACAGATGAGTCATTTTCCACTCATGATCTATGTCAAATGGCTTCTGAATGGAAACTAGAAATTCAATTTAAGTGGAGAAAATCAGTGTCTTTAAATTGTTTTTATTAGATAAATAAAAGAACACCAAGTTGCTGGATACATAAGAAAAAAAATGTTTTCAACTTAAATTAAATGATCTATAAAATGAAGGTAGTAATATCTGTAGTTGGATATTAAGTGCCTCTTGTCATACTGTCCTTCAGTTTTCTAGAATTAGTAAATCTCACCTCTCAGAAATAATTATATTTCATAAATCAAATAAACTACAATAAAGGAAATCTAAAGGTGCGGCTGCAGAATAGGTAGGGCTGTCAAAAGGATTGTTTATTACTTCAGAAGCTCAGTTCTTACGATACTACCTGACCTGGAGGCAAGTTGCCCAAATAGATTGTGGAGAATTATCCTTCTGGGCTTTCAAAGCTCAGCTGTATAGGTCCTGAGTAGCCTGAGATCTCAAAGGGCCCCTTCCGAAATAAACTCTTGGGTAATTCTTGGATTCCATGGCTCTACTTTAGCAGTTTGAATTAAAAAATGCAGCAGCAAATCTGTATTGCTCAAGTGATATTTTTTATTTACCTTACAATATTTAATAGGTGACAGTAATAATATTGATTATCATCCTCCTTAAATTTGTTTTAATATATTTTAAGGAAACTCATTCTGAGAGAAAAAAAAAGACAATTACATATCTGGTTTTTCCATTTTTTCTTTCAAATTAAAGTTAAGTATATTCATCTACTGCTTTTTCCAATAGAACATTTCCAGTTGAAAATCATGAATGACAGAGAAAGAACATAGATTTGTTTAAATTGCCAAAATGGACTTGGGATGGCTGCCGGTTGTGAATTAACATTCCTGATCCAGAATGGTTGAGAGGTATTAACTGGCGACAACTGGTTTGTCAGATATTTCCTTTGAATACCATCTTGTATAATGAACAAAATCTGGGATATATAGATAATGAGCTACAGAAAGAAATATTCAGATTATCTGATGAAACAATACTAAAAGAATCACTGCTGTGTGTCATGTACAGTGATTTTAGAATAGGGCTAGGTTGCTCTGTATTTTTTTCAAATTGCCTGTGCAGGGCATGCATTATACTGAATTAAACAGAACCACAACACTGAAGCAGTTAGAAGAACATGTAGGAATTGATACAGTCAAGCGTTTATGGATTCTCCATTGTACACAGTCTTTAAATCAAGATAAGATAGATAGCTAAAGATATATAATAAAGCAGCCAGAAGATAGAGGCTTTATCCAGTTACTACTTAATGAAATTTTGTGGCCTATGTTATGTGAGGGGTCAGACTAGACTACACTAGCATGTCTCAGTGCTTTAATCTGTGCTTCGCTTCAACCAATTAAAAGCATTTTGAGCCTTGTCATCCAGAAAGATGCCAGACAGAAATGGGAAGGGAGAATGTTTTGTGTCTCACTCATAGTTCAGCACACATCACCAGTTGAAAAGATTAAGGTAGCAGTGAATGCCTGATGCTGTTGAGGTCAGTAACAGTTTTTGCCTTTGTCTTTAGAGGACCAGGATTTCAATTAATGAATTTCTTGAAGATAGAGAATTTATATGACTTCAGAGGAAATATGCACTTGCTAATTAGTTTCTGCATTCACATGCAAAATGATATGTTGAACCATTATGTTCAACAYAATGGTACGCTGAATTTCTTCTCCAAGATCTTCACATTATATGTTCTCAAAAACACTCCACGTTTACTTATTTCAATATATAAGCACTATTTCAATGCAGACACTACGTTTTGGTGAAAAGTAGGAACAAAAAAGTTCACTACAAAACTTTATATTGAATAAGATAACAGTAGAGTATTTAAGTAGAGGTCCAACCTTCAGTTTAGAGGTATTGCCAGTGCAGTTATATTTGTTCAAATAAGCATGAACATTCAGAAAACGTCAGTCACATCACTTGTACTTATTAAAATGTGAATGTAATAGCATCTGAATATATTGTAGGCTGTATTCAATAGAGAGTTCTTCTTAACCTATTAATCTCTGAACCTGCTATGTATGCAGATCATCAACATTTCCCCAATAAACATAATTTCTCTCTCTCTAACAGCTCTGTATGCATATGAACCTAGGAAGAATTCAATTAAACCAAAATGGAGAAAAGCTTCAAGAAATGAGAAGTTATAAAAAGCAAATCTTTTCTTCTTTCTGTGCCACATCTCTCTTCTTCACAGACCTGCTCACCATTCCTGGATAAAACAGCCACATGTCCCAGTATAAAACATACTCTGAATAAATGCCATCAAGCTTTAAAATTTGCTTTTCATTCAGACCATAAAGGGCAAACAAAGACTTTGTGAGACTGCCCAAGCAAGCAGAAAGAGGCTGGCTCCTAATAGTGCAAATCTTTTGTAAACAGCTCACTGCAGCCCTATTTCATAAAGTCCACAGCAGACTGCTCTGCATTTATAAGCTTCAAGCCTTGAATGGTGAACTGGCCAGGGTTAAATTTGCTTCATTCACTTTCAGTCCAATGCTGCAAAATTCCTATTAGTTCTCTGTAGGCAGTCGAAAGTCTGCCACATTATGGAGTCAAAAAGTAACAGCTCTTTTCCATGCATCTTCAATGCAGGGATGGTTTCCCAGAAGGGTAAGAGTCAAGAAGTGGATCTATGTGTAAAATCAAAATAATGATGCAAGGTAGATTGTTATTTGACATGGTTTGGAGTTAGGTACCTTAATCAGAAGCAAACAAAAATAATCACCAATGTTTAAGTGACATTTATCTATTAGGTTAAACTGTTTGCAAAGGAAATTTATGTGCCAAGGTTATACAGATTTTAAAAGACATTATTTAATTATCCCTCAGTTCAACAAAGAAGTCCAGAAAGAGCATGATAAGGGACTAATGGACCAGCAAAAATGCAAAGTACCATTCAGCACTAAAGTAATTGGGCAGAACACAGAAAGAGACCAGGATAAATGATTACTTCATTAATTTTAAAATTAAAGGGCAAGATAAGGCGGTCACTATCATAGAGAGTTATTAAGGTAAAACCAGCTAATCAGCACAATTTAAACGTAAAGAAGTCATCCAATGCCTACCAATTTCAGAAGAGCATGAAATAAAGCAATTTGATGTAGCTTTATCAATCAAACCATACAGATAAGTGTTTTAGTCTAAGAGTTTTCTAATTAATTATAGCCTTTGTTTAATACACCAACTACTGTAAATTGAGGATGGACATCTCTCAAAAGGTTTAGGGTTTGGAACAGGCCTACCCAACACTTTGCAAATTTCAGTGCTTTTCAGGAAGTTCCATATTCCTTGCCTCCATAATGCTCCTATAAAAACTGTCATCACTCTTTCCGCACAAATTCAGTCCTCCTACCTGGCCTACTGGCCACCTTTTTAATCTGTTCTTTATAAAGAGTTTTTTAACTTGCTTTCTGAGTTGCCTTTCCCTCTTTCTGTTGCACTGACTCATCTCTTTTAACATAAAAAATGGGACTGCCTCCCCAAATGCAACATGTATATACAGAAGTCACAAGATGTCCCTTTTCACTCTTACTCTATGAACTCATATTTTAAATATAAGCCATTTTATTTGTGTCCCATATGGGTTTCTCTGTGAATTCCATTAAAACCTTCTTTAATATTAAATAAAAATAATAAAAATGCAAAGGTTCAAATAGCCTTTAGCCTTCTTCAAAATTACAATCTTATTACAGGATGTTTGAGTAAGTATCTGAAATGGTATTAAATCCTAGAATACCTCTTGTATCTCTTTCAGTCCATCGGCAATATTCATTTGCTTACTCAAGAATTATTTAATATGCCTTAAATCCAATCCAGCATGCCTAACTAGCAGACTGTAGCTCTTCATTTATTTATATTATACCCTGGTACTGCCATGGAAATGTAACGTCTCCTGAGACTAAAAACCTTAGGGCTTGTGCATTATATGCTTAATCTGTTATCAACATATCATTTCGTTTCCCCTTGCAGCTGTAAGTGAATTCTGGGACAATAATATATTAATACATTCTACTGACAGACAAGATAGTATATAATGAAAACAGTGGTTTTCAATTTATTAACAAAGATGCACTTTGACAATAGTATTTAAATGGAAAAATGTATAATAAAATTTTAAGTGTCTAAATCTGAAAACATTCTTTTTCTAGGCTACCCTCCAAATGAAATTTTATGAGGAATGTTGGATAGATATAGACATAAAAGCACACAGATGGAATAATAGTTGTGACAGCATCTCTCTCCTTTTAAAACATCCAATTTTGACAAAAATTTGGTTCTACAGATTGAAGACTGAAAAGCAAAATTAGAAATTCTGGTTCACATTCTCTTGTTCATGTATCAGTCTCATTTTTTAATCTGGGTTTCACCTATGGCATTGATGCATTGATTTAGAAACACTGATTAAAACCTTGAGAATTTTCATAGCAGGTCTGAGTATCATTTTGCTGACAGTTTTCTAATTTTACACTATTAATGAGATCAACACAAAATGTTTCCAACGTTAGAAATCCCATTCAAAAAGGATTCCCCTGAAAGCCCTCTGGACTGGCAAACTCCAGGAGTCTCATCTTAGACTATGCTGCCAAAAAAAAAGAAAATGTGTGTTGTGACCTTGAAATTTTAGAAACATTTTTATGTTTTTAAACGATTTCTGTAAGTACAGAAAACAGGTGAAAAGAAAGTGCAACATTCTGAAAGACATTTGATTGTTTTCTGTAGTCAAAAGTAACTCATACAAAGAGCCCTTCAAAACTCAATAGTTTACTCTGCATTTCTATATGTAACAAATGTTCCTTTTAGATACCTCTATCTTGTTTTGGTCTGAGACACAGAGAATACCATCCTGGTTTTTTAGTAGAATACTCATAGATACTACTGGAGTATGCTTATTGGTGCGATTTATTGAGTTATAATTAGGAAAGGCACTGAACTGGAAAATCAAATCTGAACACCCTTTCGTTCTGAAAAAGTTTGGATTCAGATGAAACTCTGGATCAGAACTCTGCAGCTTTCTTTAAATGACATGAAGCTCACCAGAAGAAGCATTTTAATATTCTATAGTTCCAAAATACTACTTTATAACACTGTGCTTTCAGGTACTTTTGGCTAGCAGAGTTGCATTTTTATACGATGGTTAACCAAGACAATTGTAATAGATATGTACACAGACATTTAAAAATGGTGGAATCTTGTGTCTTTGGCCATCTGTCTCACTTGCACTCATTTTAATGCAGAGTTACATAAAGGTATGTGGTCTGAAATTAAAGGGCAAAACATCGACCTGTGTCTTCACGGTCTTCTGCCATTCTGGATTCTCAACTTGCAATGAAGTATAACGTTTTCTATGCCGATAAGATACTCTTAGAAATTAATCCTTGTTGCTAATTACATTACTGTCCATATTTTGTGTGGGTGTCAGCCAGAAGACAGAAAGTAGATAGTGATGTAATGTTTTCATTTATGTGTATTTTTATATTTTTTTACTAACATTTTAAATGCGGCAGAATTATAATGGTTCTTTGTTCCTGCTCATTTCTTTAGTTTTAAAAGAACTGGGAGTATGGTCCTCATTTCTGTAAGTAATATGGAGTTGTTAAAAGGGCTGTAAAAAAAGTCATGTATTTAAATCATACATAAGGTGAAGAATTGGATCTATGAAATTATACAAGGCAGAATTTATATCAGGCATGCAGATACATTTTAATGAGCTCCCTGCAAAATAAGTCTGGGAGCATGATCTAAAGACAGCAATGTCAAATAAGTTTGGAAGTAATGAAAAGAGGACAGTGTATTATTAACTGAATAACAGCATCATACGAATATAGCTATCTGGCTTACACACCCAGGATGACTTGTCTCCTTGGTTCTCCACTGCACTGTATGGATTCACTAGCTTCTATCCCTGGCAGCTTGGGGACGGCTTGCGGTAGAGTTCACCACAAAATGTAGACACATCTTTATGTGCTTCACTAATGAGTACCTTTGTTCAAAATTCATATCACCAGAAAGCTTTTTCTCCTTTCTAGATGGGACTGCACTTACATACCCTAGAGTAAATAAACTGAGGCTTGGTTTCTGCCATCAACTCATGGTCATCTCACTGGAAGTGTAACTGCCAGGAGCTGCATACTGTTACTGAGTAACTTGCAAAACTAAGTGTTGATGGCGTTTTTAAACCAGGTATTCCCCTAAATATGATAGCAGGGCCTGAGCTAGGAAGTATTTTCAGAATAGCCTTCCAGAAGAACAACATAGTATGTAAGTAACTGATAACCCAGGGTTTAGGGAAGCTTCTTGAGAAATAGCATGTCCCCATTCAAATCATTGATTTGCTCCAAATCTACGTATTCATTCTGCAGCTCATGCAGAAGAGGCCAGCCCTGTCTATCCCATTGCATGTGGCAACAATGTTCATTGAATTAGCTGGCACATGGGGATACACTCCAGGTTTTGGAGCTCACCTAACTTATCCATCTAATTAGAGGTGACTTATATGGCAGGAGAGGTTTCCATTGGCACTTCTGCCAGCCTTGTTTAAGTAGCTCCCTGATCATAGCAGGGGCTGCTGTGAATCTGATTCCTATAATCTTTACATTCCCAAGTCTTTGAACAGTCAGTGTCACTACATGATGCAATTCCTAAACAATAAGCATGTCTCTCTTCTTTCAGCACCAGTCCCCTGACCTGCACAGAAACTGAGGAAGAATTTTAGTGTTTAACCCTGTGTACTATATGAATACCTTTCAGAGGTGTCTTGTAACATTACTTTAGGGGTTTTTGCTATGCTTCTAAATGAATTCCACAGTAGCAGTTGGTTACATTGCTAATTACTCACAAAGCATATCGCTGTCAAACAGCAATGTGTGTACCAAATAGATACTAGAAAAAAGATGATTTTGGTGCTGAACTTTTCTATCCATGCCAGGAATGTGTATTAATAAACAGTGATGCACTTGGCATGAAACACAACAGTTTATCTTATACTTAACAGCCTACTGTTAAAGTCCTTATTAATGTTGGTTTAAATTTACAGTCTACTCCCATCTATGCAAAAACTTTGTTTTTTTAAGTCCCAGCTCTCACCTGGGTAATCCTTCCAGTGAAAATTTTGCATGATCCTGGCCTTGGACTCCCCGACTTTGAGCCTGGTCCTGAAAGTGCCAACACACTAACTTGTCACCTTTTATAGAGACCTGAATCATTTCTGAAAGGGACATTTAAACCCTTTACAGGAGATAGGCAGCAAAGAACAGTTATAGTTAAACAAGACAGCATTTATAAAGGGAAYCTGACTCTGTTGCTCACCTACCTATTAAGTTCTCAAGTCATGTTGTCAGCTTAGCAAATCTGTTTGTCAGATAACAGAGCAGCTGACTGTCTTTCCTTCTGAAACCCAAGAAGCCTCTCCCCTAGTGCCTCTTATTCCAAACATTTCTCTCTTCTGCTCACTTTTCAAATTGTGTTCATTCTAATCTTTCCTTTGATGCCCTTTCCAAGGAAGGTTAATTCCTTCAAGTTAATGTCTGATGGATGAGGTACCAGTGTTATATCCAACACATTTCTCTGAAATATATTTAGGTATAGATCGTACATTTCAAAACTGAAAACCATTCAAGTCTAGGTTAGATACGTATATGCACATATCCCCTAATCCCTTTGCTTTCTAGCCCAAGTAAGGATCTAACTCATTGTCTCCTATTATAAATGGTTAAACAGAAATGTGAGCAACTGCGACAAGCTGAGTGAACATAAAAGTATTTCAGAATATTTTTGTATCTTCCATAAGCTGTTATGAGGTGAGCTGAGCATGAGGGATGTTTTCTTCTAATTATTGATTTTGGACACTTAAAATGTGTCAGTGTTATATACTTGGTTTTGTGGCTCTGGGTCTGTGTGACTTGTCTGTGACCCCAAAGGAAACTCTAATGCCAGAAAGGGGTTCCAGTATATTTCTTCCATTCTGTCTGTGACCTTCTTTACGAAATTTCCCTTTAATCTGATTTTTTTTTTACCATTATAAACTCTAGTGAATCTATATACAGATTACAGTTTAAAATACAAATATTGAAATAATTATTTCTGTAAAACATGAAAAATATCTAAATAATGGAGAGTAAGTAAAGCCAAAACACAACATTCATATTGCTTTGTGACACTTCTGAAAAATATCCTAAATATTGAGTTTTTCAAACTCATGTTAACAGCTATTTTCTGTCTTTCAATTAATTTTGATCCACATAACGGTAGTGCTATCACGGAACTGTGTGAAGGATTATGGCTTAGGCCTCAAAGTGATATTTTAGATCCTGTGAGCTGTCACCATAACATTATCCAGTAGAGCTATGCTGAGGTTAGTGGAATTATAGATGTAGAATATGTGAACAGACCGCAGTGCAAAAAAAAAACCCCACAAGTAAAGTTTTGTTCAGCAAATAACAACTAGCCCTTCAATCAGGAAATATGCATTGCTTCATGCATATACTTGCATGTACATGGCTTCGTGGGGAGACTGAGCAATTCACAGAAAAGAAATCGAGCGGGGTGACTACACGTAAGGCAGTCATGAATGAGTGATTTAGAGGCCACTTAAAGAATCACCGTCAAAGGTATTAGTAAAAAGTGATTTTAATAGAAATTTATAAAAGTGCTACTTAACAGAGTTCGATGGCAAGGTTTACTCTATCACTTACTACAGGGATGAAGCAAACAAAGGAAAATCAAGTTTGAATTGAGCTGGAATGATTTATACAGAGACTGAAGATGCAAAAGGGTAAGGGAAACTCTCCCATTGAGTCACGAGGTTCAGAGAAGACGCCTTTGCTTTCTAAACTCTTGATGGACCTTAGGTGCAGCTAGGTCCAATCTTAGTCTCAGACTTGGACAATAGTTTATGTCTAATACAAAAGGGTAAGGAGACCCCCTCACTGAGTCACAAGATTCAGAGTAGACCCCCTTGCTTTCTAAGCTCCTGATGGAGCTTAGGTGCGGCTGGATCCACTCCTAGTCCTAGACTTGGTCAATGGTTTATGTCTAAGGGATTATATGTGTCTAACAGTAGTCTAAGGTTCATTCACAGTTTTAAGGTGGATCACAAGATTTTAGCAACACTTAATCATTGACTAATTTAATGTTTACAAAGTAAGTTAGTAGAGTCTACTGCAACCACGACAGTGGCTTAATTACAGATTTGAGATGGTAACATTTATGCTATACTTGCTAGCGTAGTAGCACAATTCACACACACATGCACACAGACACAAAGACAGATAAATATACAAAGGTATACCTGTTAAAAATTCCCCTCAAGTCCAGTGAAATATTCACATCAAATGTCGCGTCATTTCTCAATGGGGAGGTGTTGGGCCTCAAGGACAGCCCAGGTCCCGTCGTCAGCCAGTGATGGTCCTCCGAATATAGCAAACTCTAGAGTTCACAAGCTCTGAGAGGCATCCCACTCAGAGGGAGATACTGGGCGCAACTCGCTGCGGTCCAGGAGAGCTCGAAGGGTCTCACTTAGGACCACTGTTTATAGGTTCACAGGAGGATTGGCTTTAGTCATCAATAAACTTCCATCCTGGCCACAGTCCAAGGTGGTAGTTACTAAAATTCTCAAGATTTCAGTAACAATGGTACCGTACCACTTGAATTATGACTCAGATAAGGGTGTCAGGGGATGGCGAATTATCCCCACTCTCATTCCCCACCTGGGCCAGGCAGCAGGAGTTCCTGGTACTGTCAGTGCCGCTCCTCCACCTCAGCCATGCAAGAGTTCTTGGTACAGTCAAGGGATGCTTCACCGTCCAACTCATTACACAAAGAACAAGGCTTAACGGGAGTTCCTGAGATCATCGAGCGGCCCAGGAGAAGACAGGGGGAAATCAATCACCACAAAGGCTCTGGAAAAGTATGTAGTGAAGTATCGTGTGCGCTCAGTGTGCTCTTCTAATCTTCCATATTTATCTGCATACCTTGTCATAGATAGTGTAGTTAGATGGACTTGGGGGTCTGTGTCACTACGGCTCCTCTTGCCTTCTTATGACTTTTTGTATGTTCAGAGTGAGCATATGTTCTTTGTCCAAAAAGTAGACGAAAAAAATAATTCACAGAAGAAAAAGCAAATTCCAAAATAGACATGTATGTACCATAGAGGATTAGATGGCATTTGCAATATTTCAGTGAAAAAGTATATGTCTGCTGCCAGCTGATTACAGAATAACATGGACTACCTAAGGGTTGGCAGGATGTGTGGTGAAGGTTAAAGCTGTGCCTGTGAGTTTTTAAGGACATACATTATTCAAGGCCCTGTGCGATTATCATATGTTCTGTTGACTATTAGGACATGTCTGCAATGTACAATACTGTTCAGAGCAGAGTTATGAGCAAAAAGCAAACTCTGGAACCAGAACAAGGGTAGGCATCTTCACACAGTTAGAGAAACATTACTCTCAGGACTCAAGCTTGTACCTTCTCAGAGAACTACAATGTACTATGATAACAAATCTACTCAGTTAGAGCTTTCTGGGGCTCTTTGAGCTACATTTTACTATATGGCAACAACACATTTTCAGTCATCTCACATATATTAAAAAAGACCAAGGCAAAGAACATGGACTAGATCACAGCAACCTTACTCTGACAGGTTTATTATATGAGTTATTAATGTAAATCAATGGGAGGTGTTGGCTGCTTGTAATTTTTAAATTAAGGTAATTTTGTTGGCTAAATGTGGATTGAACTCATACACTCAGATTTCCAAATATTTTCATTTATAACTATTTATATTTTACAGGTGTGATAAGAAACGTGATGGATCATGGAACTATAGTGTAGAATGGAACTGTCATATACAGCTAACTTCCATTTTCTCAGAGTTATTAGAAGAATGCAAGTCACCTTGGCAGCAGAAAGTTCTCTTGCCTTTAAGCAAACGTACCCGTTTAGTACTAGACCAACAACTGAAATTATTTAGTTTTGAACTAAAGATGATTTTAAGGTCTGATATCTCCTGGTTATTTGTGATTTAAGAATTTAATGAAAAATGTAGCAAAATGTGTCAGCTTATCAGATAGTCTAGGTGATAGCTCTAATATATGACAAGTAAGTGATAAAATGTCAGTTTGAGAGAATTATGAAACATTTGATATCCTCTTTGGTATAACACTCTTTTCTGTCTACTTTAATTTAGAATGCTTCACCCTTGAAAAAAGGTCAGACACATGCAGTGAACAATAAACCAATGGTCTTATCTAAATTGGTTGATGATTAGGTAATTTTTATGAATACAGCTTTCTGTTGTAACTAGTTTAGCATAAAAGCAGTGATATCCTAAGTAATGCCTTTATCAAGCATCCTGAGCTGTACTTTGGTGTCCGTTGTGATGAAGACAAACTGAGCTACTTAAAGTTATTTCAAGTATGGTGTCACCCTCCTAATGTGTGTCTTCTATTTTGTTATACCTAAGTCACCTTCACAAGTTGTTTTTAAAGGCATAGGGATTTAGATGTACTAACTATTTATCACAAGAACCAACATTTATGAGTGACCAACAGGAGATTTGATATGAAATGGAAATCAGGGAAATTATTCTCAGAGAAAATGTGTTTCCGTGTTTCTCAGTGATGTTATTTTAATAGTTCTGCCCATTTTTTTATCACTTCACATTATCTTTTGTTCATGCATTGTTCAAAAATGTTTTATATTGCTATACTTTTGAAGAAAATTTTTTTTATAACCGCTTCAAAAATAATGACTACTAATGAATTGGATTTGAAAGAGATTTATATAGGATCACGCAAATCAAATTTTATGACACAGTGATCCAGAACTGTTTTTTGACCAACACTGGTCACTCTGATACATGACAGTCTTCATTTTCAAAAGGAGTTTGTAGCTTTCGATCACCTTCCTCCTTTAGACTTCAGTTTTGGCATTCTATCAGTCTATCTGTTTCCTGATTGTTATCTCATAGATTATCACTAATCTGATGCTATTAGATCATCAATCAATTTTTTTTTCCTAAATATGTAATCTGTCTATATTATTTGGCACTCCCACCAGCAGTAGACCACTATCGCTCAAAACTCTGCCAGTTTATATAGTGCATGTCATGCCATGAGAGTGGGACATGACAGGGGTTTCAAAGATGGTTTTTGTGCAGCAAAAAACTAGTTAAGATACGGTTGAGTCTCAGAATAGATGCATGGAAATACTATCCAGGCCGAGGCATTTTAGAGCGCCGTCATTTTAATGTAACCCCCAATAGAGGCTGGTAGTCTTCCAGGCTCTTCTCTCCTCAGACCTGAACTGATTGAGAGTTACAGGCATGACGATAGAAAAATTTTGAAACAGACACTGAGGGCAAGAGTATTCATACCGTGTAATAGTAAAGTGTGCAACCCTGGCCCTCTAAATCACCTTCTAGTGTCTTTCTCTCCCTTCAACTGTAAAGGAAATTTTGGAGGAAATTAAAAGGGAAATTTGTAGCCCAAACTTTAGATACTCTGAATTATACCTAGGTTAGGTGATCAGACAAACCTCAAGTGGAGGAGATGATAACTATTTTCTTACATATCTTATAAAGTCCCAGCTAAAATTTACAAGCCTTTTAAAAGTAATGACAAAAGTTTCATTAATTCTTTGGGTCCCTATGTATGTAGGAGGAGTAATCCACTGTATAATTAATTTCACTAACTCTGCCCCATGTTCACCAGTATTTATCTTCTCAGCACTGTGATTTGCATGTAGAAGTGAAGGTCAGAGTTGAAATGCAACTTGCTTAATCTCTATTTCATTCTCAAATTGCTTATTTCCTACAGTTTTTTAAAATTCATTCCAATGGTCAGCCTCGGCAAGTAGAGGACATCATGTGCCTGCGCACGCCAGAGGAAAAATCTGGGATTCATTTATCAAAAACAGGCCAAAGTTACCTATTTGTCTGAATTTTACTGTTCATTTGACAGCATTCTGTGAATTTTTACAAATCATTATTTTCATATTGTTATTGTTGCTGCTGTGGGAAAAAATGAAGGTGGAAGAGTAGTTCACAGAGGAGGGATAGAAGTGTTGATAGATTATTTTCAAAATGGAGAAAGTAGCAAATGGAGAGAGAACTAGAGAAGACATGAAAAAAAGAGGGAGAGGGAGGATTCTGGGCCAAAACGTGCTGACAGCCAGGGGAAGATCAAGAGGTGAGGGTAGGAACAAAAGAAACAGAGAAGCCCACTGAGACTTTTAAATAAAGACATTTGGCTGCGGGTAGAAACACTAACTAGTAACATTAAACTCCCTTCTGAAAGGATGTAGACCTAAAGAGGCACTCCAGTGAGAGGTGTCATAGGCACATACAAACTGTTATCCTGGATTGAAGCAGGGGTCTTGTTAATCAAGTAACTTTTCCTCAGCAGGACCCAGCTGTTTCAGGGAAGGTCTGAAAGACTGAAGGTTTTGGAATACCGGTCCCCAAAGTAACCTCCTGCCAAAACCCTGTTAGCGAGGAATTGGTTAGTACTTGTATTTTGGGTTGCTTTTTTGCCTTTAGCTGGTGTAACTGAGAATGCTGTCAATTCACATGAGTGGACAACTCTTTTCTAATTCCTTGAAGTTCTTTGGGTGTGAACCTGGCTGGAGGTCAATTAAAGTTCTAAGCTTTTATCCTTGTTCGCAGCAATATGCTGACACAACCACTTTTGAAAGGGTAAAGGTGTGTTGTGTGAGTGGCCTTTTACTGTACCCAGATTGGGAGTTGTGTATGTTGGGTTTGTCTGCTGTTGCTGGGGGGTTGTATAGAATTATTCTACATCTTTTATGCAATTATGAGCAAATTATGATTATACTGTTTATATACTCCAATTATCCTCAGTGTGGGATCTCAATTGTATTTTATACTAGGAATTTCAAAGTACTATCAGGTAAAGGGACAAACTTTTCTCCTTATCTCCATAGGATACTCTATATGCAGTTAACATTTCAAAAAAGAAGACATTTACCTTTATAGAAGAGGATCTAGTTTTAACTCCTCAGTTTAGTAATTTTCTCTTCTGTTTGTTGACTAAAGTAATGTTTTTCCTCTTAAAATGTTTTAGAATTTCCCTTTTGCATTTAGATGTGCAATGCGGTGTTGGACAAACAGCCGGTCCTTCTCTGACCTTGTGCCATTCTGATCCTCTTCTCTTTTCTCCAAAGAAATGCCTCTTTTGGAGACATTTATGTCACTTTTTCCTCCACTAAGCCAATCTTTGTCTCATGAAAGAAAGTGCACAGATGTAAACATTCATGCACAACATTACCAAGTACTAAGGTTCTCGTTCATGCATGCACAAACACTCATGGACTCCTTTCCAGGTGCCATGGTTCATGTTCAAGTGTGAATATTTTTACACTTGTGTAATTATCTTTTTCATTTCCCTATTTTCTCCCCCAGCACGTAACTCAGCGCACTATAGTCAGTCATGCTGGGTTTTTTTTCCTTTGCCTCTCACTTTCCAAGCTTTGTTTTCACGGTCCGTTTCACAGAAGTCTACATCCTGTTTGCACTCTCTAGCCTCTATCCAATCCATTTAACTTGAGGCATCTGAGCAGTCTAAGTCAGATGCATTGCTGTCCTGGGCTGCCTATACCTCCAGAACGTGATTCAGTTCTTAAATGGGTTAAGACACCTTTTGGAAGTTCCTGTACCCCTCCGACAGAAAAGGTGCCTTGGGTAACACTGTTCCTAATTTAACCAATGTCTGAAATTAGGTGGAACTGAAACAAGTCCCACAGCTTACAAATAGGATGCTGGAAGACAGATGGCTTTCCAGCAGAACAGGCAGTTTCAATTGCAATTCAAATTGATGGGAAAGGGGGGAAAATTTCATTTTCATGCAGCTCTGTTCATAACACATGGCACAGTACAGGCTGATGTTCTAGTTCTAATGATCATGCTGTGAGCATATAATGCATCATAGTTTTAAAGAAATAACTCTTTTGTACTCGTGAACTGAAATAATTATTTGCCAATGAAAAGCACAATAACCAGAGCGGAAGGTCCCTGATCATTTATCTGCACTAAGAGACAGATCTCTCACAAGAAATGTGTCATTAATATACAAAGTGGACAGAATAAGCCATTCAAGGAACTGAGATTGTGCTAAGAAAAATCTTCTTAGGTTCCCGATGTAGAAAGTCAAAGCTGTGTTATCATGTATCCTGATTAGAAATTCAACTATAATATTCCTTTCTTCTTTGATGTTTATAATAATATTCCTTGCATTTAGTACTGTGCTGTCTTTGGTGTTGCCAGTTCTACAGAAGTGTGTAGCTTGGATTTTTCCCATCTAAGTAACTAAGTGCATTAAACCTCATCAGATATCACATTGATTTTAAGTCCAAATTGTTAGCAATAAATCGGTGCTGTGTCACTGCTGATGCTTCATACCCAACCAAACCAAACAGAGAAATGAGGAGAATAACAATGGAGTCTTTGCTATACGCCCATTGCAAAGGCACTGCATATTAAAACTTGCATAGTCAGCAGTGTGGCAAAACACTTTATGTCAATGTTCATAACACCTTTGGTTTGCACATAATAGAGAAAGCGATCAAAATATGTTGGGGTTTGTATCGTTTTTTCTTTTTCCACACACTCTCAAAGAAATAGTTTCTAGTCTTTACGGCAGCCTCAATCAATAAGCATATTCTGGCATTCTAGCTTTTTCACTGTTTTGTTAGTGTCATATTGTACACAGATTCCACAACTTTTTCCTGCTGCATGCTTGCAAGCAGCAGCTGTTTCATGTTGTTTTCCACTATGGCTGTCCCCAGGCTTTATAACCTCATCCTTTAACGTTATCCTTCAGCTCAGCGGCTGATACAAATGCTCAGAGACTTGATTCTAAAAGTATTTATGCAGGAAATGTAGATAACTCCTTCCTTTGTCCTGGTTCCTCTAATACTGGGGTGATGAGGCTTATAAAATACAGCAACACTTTGCCTTTCTGCTGAAGAATGAGTAAATCAGTCAAGTAAATTAAATGGAAATTCCTAGCAACTAACTGAATATCACACAAGTGAGTCTCATACAACTCAGGCTAGAGCTATACACGCTGCTGAGTTGAATAGTTAGATGGCACGTGATTCACTGCATGCATGATGCATGTCATGATATTTATTTCAACCACGCAATGTATAGCCTTTATACTTCCATCATGACTAATTAGTAGTCAGCTCTACCACCTTCCATACAGAAGCAGGATATATGAGACTTCCATTTGCTATTGGGTACCCACATTCCCTTCAGGGTTGAGAGGTAAGCCCTCAGAGGTATGCCTGGACTACATAAAGCAAGGCGTTTAGGAGCAGACACAAGGAAGTTATATCACTGGTGAGCACCTGCCTGGAGGACAGTGGGCACTTCTAATCATGTAAAGAACAATTTGAATGAGAATAGGTACAGAAAAGGTTATTAGGAAAATGGAGACCCTATCTTTTGAGGGGAAATTACAGAGCTTGACTTGTTTAGCCTAGCAAAATGAAAGGTAAGCAGGGTAGTGAAACAGTTACAAAACGTGTGCTCGGATCACACCTGAACTATTTAAAGCAAATTTGTTGCCCCTTCATATGCAGTTGCTTTTGTTGATTGATGTGGAACACTGTTCTCCATTGCCTTACTCAGAATACTCTAGCTTCCTTAGCTAGGACATTTAGAGGTTAATCATTTCCATTACCACCTACTTGCACCCTATTGTTTATAGCCACTGACTTACACCCATGAGATGTTCAAGGACTCAAAAAAGGCTGTATTGTTTCAGCAGTCTTACATTTTGCCGGGCTGGAGACCATTTCCTCTGGGAACTGTAGTAAAACCTGCTTTGGATTTGGTAAGAGAAACCCAGGTTACCTGTGTACCTTTTGGTTTGAGTTCCTTGCACAACGGATGCCAGCCCTCCTAACCCTATACCTTCTCACCCTTGTATGCAATTTTAATTAAGAAGTTTTTACTTTAGGAAGCTATCCTGACTTGCTCTTCTGTCTCTCCAACTCTCCTGTCTCACGCAAAGTTTTTGTCTTCAGCTCTTGCAGAATCAGAAATCAGTCCCAGCTGTTCCCTTTGTTACAATTTAGCATCTGGGGAAAGATTTGGTTTATATATACATGCATGACAAGGATTTATCAGATGAAATTACCCTTAACTTACACCAACTAACTACTAAATCTCCTTTATTGTTTTTTCAGTGTTTTAAAGTATTACAGAATATGTTCTAAACCGGGTTCCAGATTCCTAAAGCAAATTACAGGTCAAAGGAAATGTCTAACGATAGATTTTTCAAAGACCACTTGCATAAATAATTAAAAGTACTACTTGCCCTTAAGTGAATAGAAGGAGTTTGAGTCCCCAGTGAATTCAGTAGCAAAACTTTTTTTTTTTTATTTCAGAGTAGAATATATCATATACGATATATGATGCTGCTTAGCTTTACACTGTGTGAATATAGCAGAACCGTGAAAACAAACTCACATTAGAAACACCTCAGAAATCTTCCCACTAGCAATAAACTTAGCAATTCTTCTAAATCTCAATAAAATTGAAGGTTTCAATATAGTGATTTTTTATAGATCAAACAATCTAAAACCAAGCAGTCAATTAACCAAGAACAGGAAAACCATCCATAAATACAGCTGCTGAAAAAAATGCAATGTCATAATGAAGAAGGTGAAAGCAGCAAATGTGAATAATCTCCATATGCTGTTAATATGATGGGAAATTAGATATTTAAAGAAGAAAAAGGCTATGAGTATCACATATCAACACCTATCAGTTCAGTTGCCTACTTATTGTTTGATAGCACAGCTTCTTATGCAGATAACAAAAGGTCCAGGTCAACAGAAACTTTTCCCATTTCAAATTAGATTTGAAAGTCAAAAACTTATTTTTTTGTACAAGATGATAATTTGAAAAAATGTTTGGTATAAATTTGTTAGACATGTCTTGGAGTAATTAAAAAAAAAAAAGAAAAAAGAATAAGATGGAAAGACAAGTTTATATTCCAAAAAGAAAAGTTCTTTTGACCTGGAAAACTAAAACGTTGCTTTCTTTCCAAGGAAAGTTTTTCATTACGATCAGTCAGGATTTATTGAAGAAAGGAATGTTAACCGGAAAAGGTAAATAAAATAAGTATTTTTATACATCACCTCACCAAAATACCTTGAGACTAAACTAATATTAAAGTACCTGAATATATAAATAATTTCCAAAGAAATATGGAAAGCAGAATTTAAGGAATTTATTTGTTAGATAACAATATTTTACTACAGAAGTTCAGCTCAGGTAAGAGTTCCATCACAGTCAATGAACTAAAGCACACATGGATTCTTCCCCAGCACACATCATATTTAATTAAACTAAGAAACATTTCCACTTTTGCTGAATCTGCAGATCTAAGTTCTCTGGTAAATGTTAGAGCATTTGATACCCAGAGGCTTTTGTTTCCCATAAGACCTTAGAGCATGAAAACATATCTCAAAGAACTTGTAGGTACATCACTAGTTTGGGGTTTTTTACCAGTTACATGTTTGATGATCAAAATTGTACCCGATTTCAAACCCAAGCATCTTGTTCCTCATTTTTTTCTCTTTGTTGTTGTTGTTGTTATTTGTTTTGTTTTTCAGGGAGGAGTTGTATTTCCTGTGGGTAGGAAACAGAAAATCTCTTTGCTTTTTGTCTGTGATCACAAATCTCTCACAAACTTAAGTTGAAGTGCTGGGAAGGCAACAGATGTGTAAGACTGTTCATTTATTTATTAAAAAGAAATTTTAAAAATATAAAACATATTATAACCCTTTATTTTTTTTCCTTTAAGATGATGATAGAAACCAAGGACATGATTTTTATCAAGTTTTGTTGTTTGAAGTAACTCTACCATATAGAAAACATTTGCTTCAGTTGATGACTTCTAGGTTAGAGGTTGAAAAGAAACATTATGCAGCAATTTCTGACAGTGCTTTGAAAAATTCTGGAAGACTCCATCAGTCAGGGTTGCTACTGGAACCTGAAAAGAGTGTACTGCGAAGGAGCAACCTATCACCTTTTCCAGTGTGAAGTATTATCTGACTTATATTAGCTCTGTATATGAACCAGGGGAAGTCTAATGCCTCGCAGTTCCCTATTACAAGGCAGCCAACCCATAAATCCCTGCCAAGCTCATCATTTTCCATTAATAAGCCTTCTCCTCTCATGTTAGAAGGTACTTGAGGACATTAATATAAGGAGTTGACTCCCCTGCTTTTTACTGAGCTTGAGTCCAAGTTCTTTGAACTTACTGCTGGCCTTTGAAAAGATTTCTCATTATGCCCCGTACCTGCGGGTAACAGCTCATGCGACTTGAAGAGAATGCTACACAGCAGAGAGGAGTCTAAACATTTGGAAAAAATGGATGTACTCAGGCAGTCTCCTTGCCCATTGTCATGGCATACATATGGGAGCTGACAGCTCAGAGAAAGTTTTCCAAGCTTTATTTTTTCCTTTCCCAGACTTAAGGTTGACCATATCTGTATGATGATGAAGTTCCCAGGCCCTGTGGAGATCTGAAATCAGTGTTTCTAGCTTGGTGTGAGGCAGTGGTTTCTAACACATCTAAAGATCAGTGGAGTTAGGATCTAGATGCTGTGGTTTCTATTCCCTTTCCCTGTGACAGTTTTCCTGCGTAGTATGTTTAGTATCTATCCCTTAAGTTGTAGGCTTTTTTCAAGAGCAGACAAATAGTATCTAAAGCAGGAAGGACTCATAATTCATGTATAAATGAAGTAAATTTTCTGCTCTGTAACAGTCACGAGCTCTCCCAATTCCACTCCTCTCCTGGACAGCTGTCTAAAACAGGTTGTTGAGCTTACATTTACCTAACCTGTGGCATTAGGTACGTTAACCTAAAATCACTGTGTGTATGTGTGTTTATGGACCAGGACTCCCTCCCGCTTCCTACAAAGCTTCTTGTTCCCTAATATGGACACTGCTTGGATTCAGTTGCTGGTGCTGGCCCTAATCTGTTTCTCCCCAGCTCCCGGCATCCCTGACCCTCCCTGACTGCTCTGCCAGGGTCTTAGAATGAGGCCAGATCTTTTACAAGGGCAGGAGATCCCAGGGCTGCACTGAAACTCTCAGCTCAAAAAAAATCCGCTTTTGTGAGTGAAGCTGGTCTGTCTTTTCCCTGAGACTGCTTTCAGTGCCATGGCCCATGGGCTCAGTGTGCACTTCCAGGAACTAGGATACCCAAATTGGGGTAAAAAAGAACCATTTTCAAGGTCTTCAAAACTTTTGTAATCATAATGCATTTATATGCCAGGTATAAACATATATAGGACCTGACAACACCTTTATTTCAAGGTACTTAATAGCATGGAAATTCTACATATGTAAGAAGAGAACAATCTGAGAACTATAATTTACTGAGGATCTCACAGGAAACTTAATTCCATAGGTACAAGAAACGTTCCAGAGTAATAGTAGTAACAGTAATAGTAGCAATAATAATAATAATAATAATAATAATAAAAAAAAAAAAAACTAAATAAAGCAACTAGATCCTCCCTCACCAAGCATTTACAGGCTCATTTTGCAGTGTCCAAACTGTCTACCAGAATTATGACAGATATTGTAGTGGCTGTGTAAGAAAAAAGAAGTTGAGACTGACAAAAAAAATTTTAAAAAAGGTAAAAGTAAAATAGCTAATATGTATAAGGGGATTGCTTGGTTGTTTGTTGTTTACACTATAATCATAGCATTTGGCAAGCAATCATCATTCATATTTTGCAGAGAAAGCAGATGCCCATGTGTAATTTTCATTACTCCATAGCTGATCCAGCAGAATTCTGAAGCGCAAGCATAGTGGAAAACACATACTAACATTTTGTTGATTCTATGACTATTAAACTATGAATTTGTTTTGCTGAATCCAGGCCATAAACTGAAGCGTGTCCAGGTACAACTCTGAAGGCTGCAGTGAGGTTACTTGTCCTACATGAAAACAAAGTGTGTTGACACGACTGTCTGAATGATGAATTAGTAGAAAGGCAATAGTGGTAATATAATATTTTAGGCAAAGCGCTGCTGCCAATTGATTACAATTTTTTTTGTGCAATGCCAGAATCAAGGAAATAGCAATTAATAGGCAAAGGGATGGAGATATCGTTTTTCCCAACTTACATTAAATTAATGATATTGGATATAACCTTAGGAATACAATTTCCTTAAAAATTCCTTAGGGTGAAAAGGGCAGATTCACTGAAAATTGCTTCCAATATAACTTCCAGTGATTATTCTTTTTTTTTTTCAGTTTAAAGAGCCATTTAACAATATTGAAATTGGTTTGACATATATTTTGCAGAAATGTACATTGATCAAAATTTCAGTAGAGTAAAGAAAAAAATTAAAAGAATGTGAACAAAGTATTCTTATAATAATAAATCAGCTTTCAAATGCTTGCACTCTGCTCCTTAATGTCTTATGGGACTTAATAACTTTTCTATAGAACTAGAAACAGAGAACAAAACCGACATAACTGAAAATACTTGTATTTAATCATAATCTTATATTGAAACAGAAAAAAATAACATTCACACTTTGAACCAGCTTGGTTTGTACCTGAAATGGGCCAGCTTTAGTAAAATAGCAAGGTCAAAACCAAAACAGTGAACAGAATTTTTTTTCTAATCTTTGCTTAATACGTAAGCACAAACATGTAAAACACAGATATTTTCTTGGCTGACTTCACACTGATTGTGGTATCTAAGGTTATTTGACTCACATTCATTAAAGATGTGAAGCTTAATTGAATTTTTCAATTGTTGCCTAAGATAGTGGTGAAACAATTGCAGAGGTGCTGAGAAACAATAGTAGTTTTCTGAATGTCTCAGATACTTACTTGATGAAAAATAGAGAAAAAGCTTGTTTTTTTAAATTTTTTTAAAAATATACTAAGGCCTCCTACCGTGCCATTTGTGCTCTGCTTGACACAGGAAGAGAGTGGAAAAAAATCTGAAACTGAACCCATAGGGATGCAGCTGTTTTTCATAGTTGTGAATAGGGGCTAAATTTCATTAAAGTGGCAAATTCCAGTAGGTCTAGGTGAAAAAGAAAAAAAGAAAAACAAACTCCTTACTGTTTCATGAAAAGTAATGAAATTTCAAAATATAATTTGTTTAGTAATTGCTGTAAACTTAATTGACATAGAATAAAAAGAGTCTTACAAAATGTTTTTTTAAAAAAGTGTATAAACCTCGATTAAGGTAACCAATAGCTTGGTGCTTATATTTTGTAGTCAGTTCTCAGAACTAAAGAAACTCATTCTTCTACATGACTTCCCTACATCTACAAAAGCATCTTACTTACCAGGCAGTCTTAACTGAAAATGATGACATTTGAATTAGATTCTCCATTCCATTTCATTGTCATTTTTTCCTCTTAAGAAAATGTCATTCAATCACCTGTAAGGCACAGCAGTTAGGGCCTGAGACTACTTCCACATTAGAATGAATGAAAACAAAAGAGCTTGTTTAAGCAAGGATTTTACTGGACCTTGTTGTTACAGAAATGTGGTATCTTGCTACATGACAACTTGCTGTATGGATTGGGCCTTCACATTAAAGAAATACAGCACCTTACATAGCACATCTTTAACTGAATGGAGTTCTAATATGGAGCAGAAAAAAAGTAAAGCAGAAGAAAGTGAATCAAGGCAGGAAGATTCTCTTTCCTCCCCCTTCTACATCTTCAGAGAGCCATGACAGCCTGTTTCTGCAGCTGCAATAAATGAAATTTTTCATCTTCCACCAAAGTTGTATGCATATTTTTTTTTACCAACGAGGCAAAAAAAGGAGAGACTTTTTTCTTGCCTGAACTTCCATCTTCTATGGCTAACACTATTTTCATCTGCTTCTAGAATGTCCAGAAGAGTCTTCCCTTTTGTTTGTAACTAATTGCTCTGGAAAACTCCCAATATTTTCATTGGTCATTTCACCTGCCCACTCTCCCAGTTGAAAGTCACCATTGCAAGTACGCTGCCACTTTTAGACCAAGTTTCGAAGTAAAAGATGTATCTGCTCCAGTGAGTTGAGATTACTAAGGCTTGTATCCCAGGAGAGAAAGCTAAAGAAAAAAATTAATACAGTCAAGGAGAGGACAGAATTTTTACCTGTAAATTCAAGATAGGGATCGAAAATATACTTCTTACAGCCTCAAATGTTGCTGATTTTTTTGTTGCTCCAAGTAAGACTTAGCTTTCTTCAATTGATCCCCCCAAAAAAGAAAGACAGAAAAGACAGACCAACAAAGCAAGTGGAGTGTTCACTTCTTTGTTCATCTCAGAGGAAACAAGATGGTTTATAACGTCATTGAAAATTTTGCTGCTGTTAGAATGTTTCGACACTGAATTTAAACCATAAGCAATGATGATTTCTCTCAAAGAACCGTTATTTTTTTTTTTCTATGGATGATCATGTTTCTCAGGTTTTTATTTACTGTGGTTTTTTAGAAATCTGCGTACTTTTGGCTGGAATGATTTAAAAATTTATGGGTAAATGTAAGCCCAGTTGCCTGCTGTTCTCACACCTTAAAAGAAATGAATGAAAAATATTGCATATTTATTAAAACACTGTAGTATGTAAGGGAACTTTACTTTTTTCTCATCCAGTCAATGAGGAGGGTTTATGACTCGCTACCAGCGAGTCATACCAAAAGGTCCAGCCAACATATATCTTCATGCAGACACACTTTCTCAGACCTGTCAGCAAGGTACTTCTCAGAGTTACAACAGTTTATCAAGAAGTTTCAATTAATTTCCACCCTGAAGGAGACATTCCTATGTGATCCTAACTTGAATTCAGATCAAATTTCCCAGTTAGTTGAAGCCAACATAACAGAGGGATTATAAAAGTGACTGTATTTTGAGATTTTTAATTGAAAATATTTTGGTTTTGAAATTCTATTTTAATATTGATATTTCCAAATTTTTTTATTATAGAAATGGTTAAAAGCGTAGAATTAGCTCAAACATTTCAGCGTTCCAGTAAATATTTTAGTCAACTTATTGTTTTTCTTTTGATTTTCTATGATTCCTGTACAGTCAAAGCAGAGGGAGACAGATATTTCTAGATGGTGATTCTTCCTCCAGTTAGGATGGTTAATTTGGGATGCGCTAATCTAATCTAGGACCTATTTTAGGCTTAGTGGGATTCAGAGGTTTCACCATTCCCCTGACACTAAGAACTGTTCTATGTTTAACGCATAAATTTTTGTGTCGACAGGGCATCACATGGAACTGAAAGCCATGTAGAAAGCTCAGTATGATGTTGCATTTCCCAGTCTACCCTTTAACAGTAATTGTGGCAGTTGCTGCATTACACTTAAGATTTTCTAGACATTAATTATCCTCCTAGCTCCTGAGATGGAGTAATGGAAAAAGAATCTTTAACAGAAGAGGTGTAGTTCAACAAAACTTTTTTAAATGAGTGAAAAATTTCAGTGGACTCAGACTGTTTTTTTCCATTCCTTTACACTGGAAAGGGCTCAGTGTGAGGGACTCTCACTAAAGATTCTTATGATCAAGATTTCCTCTACCTTCAAAACGGACAGAGATTTCTCCACTGAGAAAGGCATAGCCAAGGTGAACTCAGCACATACGAATACACTTTGGGATTTACCCTTAAACTTCGATCTGACCTTGTTCCCATGTCTCCTCTATTTTCTTTTTCGTAGAGCTAATCCACAGGCCCAGAGAAGAGATTACTTGTATTCCCTTGTCTTTTTTCATTTTTTCCTTGTGATTTTCCAGCATTTACTGGGTGGGGAGTTGCGAAAAAGGTCCACCAGGTGCTCTGGGGGTAATAACAGACCAAAAAAATTCTGAAAATATTACCCTTATGCTGACTGCATCCCTTCAAAGGAAAAACAGTGCTTTGTTTTTATAGATACAAAATCGGTAACAATGTAAATCCAGGTTCAGTACTTACAGATAGCCCTGAGGAAACGCCAAACAAAGGCATTAGTGTCGAAAAAACACCACCTGTAAATTCTGGGACTTGCTAAAGTCAAAACCAGGACTGCTTTAAAAGTCTTCCATTTTTTCTGAGCAACCAAAGTTCGGATTTTTGACTTTTTTTTTTTTTTTCCTCATATCTGGCCTGTATCTCTGGGTGTTATGTTTTGGGCTTATTGTGTCTATTTTCATGAAGAAGCAGTAGTTTTCTGGCCCGAAACAGTCTGCTATGCAAATGCGCAGATTTTGTGATAAGCACAGCTCATGTCCTAAAGGTACTTTCTGCCAACAGGAGGTATCTCATTCTAACATATTTAATATTTTAGCCTCCATATAAAAAGATTCTTTGCTCTCAAAGCATTTAAGTTTTCTGCAAATACCAGTACTTAAAGAACTGTTGAACATCTCATTTCATTACTTTCTAGGGTCATGACCATTTAGATCAAAACCAGAATGCCTCGATAGTTGCAATAGTCCATTAATGAAGGTAGTAGGAATTCATTTCATTGAAACTCCCAAAGTTTGCTGTGCTTACTTCTGTAGAAAATACTGTTGTTTTTTCAAGTCAGATTATTCTTCTGTTTGAGATTGCTCTTATATGCAGCTAGCCATTTCTTTAAAAAACTAAATCTTAATGACCTTTCAAATTCTGAATGGAAACCTGGGAAATTACATGAGTCATACATAGTTGAAGTCTGACATTCAATAGTCTTAGTTTCCTTTTGAAAAATACTAGTGATGTCATAAATTAAATTGCTTTTTACAATTATTTATTATCAATATTTTAATAATTTCCTTTTGTCACTTATTTTTAGCTTTGTGAAATTGTCCTGGTTTTGGCTGGGGTGGAATTAATTTTCTTTCTAGTAGTTGGTATAGTGCTATGTTTTGGATTTAGTATAAGAAGAATGTTGATAACACACTAATGGTTTTAGTTGTTGCTAGGTAGTCTACGTCCCAAGGACTTTTCAGATCACATGCTCTGTGAGGTGCACAAGAAGCTGGGAGGGAGCACAGCTGGGACAGCTAGGCCAGCTGGCCAATGGGGTATTCCATACCATATGATGTCATGCTCAGCATATAAGGCTGGGGGAAGAAGAAGGAAGTGGGGGACATTTGGAGTGATGGCRCTTGTCTTCCCAAGTAACCGTTACGCGTGATGGAGCCCTGCTTTCCTGGGGATGGCTGAACACCTGCCTGCCGATGGGAAGKAGTGAATGAATTCCTTGTTTTGYTTTGCTTGYGTGCGCGGCTTTTGCTTTCCCTATTAAACTGTCTTTATCTCAACCCACGAGTTTTCTCACTTTTACCCTTCCGATTCTCTCCCCCGTCCCACCTGGGGGAGAGTGAGCGAGTGGCTGTGTGGGGCTCAGTTGCTGGCTGGGCTTAAACCACGACGGAAATACATATGCATATGCAAAGGAATACTGAATAACTTGTTAATGATACCATGAATTTTTAAATCAAAGAGCTCAAATGTGAAAGCTAACTCCATCCAAGTAAATGCTGTTTGGCTTTGAAAAGTATAGATATTTTTAAAATCCTGTTCAGCTGTGAAAGAAGAAAAAACTCATTCTGTTTTAATTACTAAAAATAGATATAAAAGCTTAATTTAGATATTTAGTCTCAAAACCAAAATATTTGGCTTTACAAGCAGACATTTGTGTACTTTTACCATGATTCTGTTCTCAGGTGAAGTTAAGAAATATTTAAGCCACCTAAGCAATAGAAGTCAATAAAAATTTAGCCAAAATAAGAGTGATTGAAATATGGTTTAGCCTGGAGAATGAAGCTCAGTATGTGATTCTAGGTTTGTTATGTTACGTTTTTAAAAGCAGTTTTGAAAAAGATATCATTTGGATTCACACCAAACCATGAAATGTGAAAGTTCTTAAGCAATAGTTTAAATTAGCTGTGTAAAATTGTCAGACATTGATCAATAGGCCCATCTTGACTCCCTAAGTTGCTCAGTTAATGAAAAACATATATGCCAGTTTTGATTCCTCACAAGTTCCTTTGTGCTTTCTTTTCTTTGTCCTTTCTTGATTGTCCTCTTCCAGGAAAGAGAAAGAAAGCTATTTTCATTGTATTCCAGTGGGTTGGGCAGTACCTGGCCTTATCTAAAGCTTTATGTAGTGACAGTTTGGCAGGGATAGAAAAAGTTGATAATACCTGGACTATGTCTATATACTCTTTATTTTCATTAAGATTATTACTCACATAGACTCTACTCAGGAAGACTCTGGTCTAAAATACTGTTCTCTTTTTGTTGCCCAAACTCTTTTCAAACTATCTTGATCCTTTCTCTGCTGTATTGTATTAATATCAACAGTACCAGACATTTGGAAACATCATACAAAGTGTTTAGATGGCAAAATGCAAGAACATCAACAGTATTTTTTGATCAAGGACAGAAAGACAATCTCATATTCAATATTTTCTATAAAATATTTCATACAACTGATGAAAACAACCACCCCATGTAATGTGCTCAGAAAATTTAGGTTAGTGCAGATTTGAAGGGGTCAAAGTTCTGTTTAATGAATGACTTGGAAAACTTGTATTCTGTCTGAACATTTGGCAAAATTCAGGTAAAGAAAAGCTTTGGATTATTCAAAACTCTTCAAAACATCTAAAAACTTTTTCTCTGTGTGTGCCCCTACATACACACATGAAGAATATAGCACTAAATTTTAAAACAGAATGAAGCTCAGGCTTTTTCCATATAGCTTCCATTATAGAATGGGATTTAAAAAAAAAAAAAAAGAATTTTAGAAAAAACAAGGATATTTTCCATAGAAAGAAAATAAACAAATATTTTGAGGACTATCAATGGGCATAAAAAAGGGAGATCTGTAGGTTCGTAGTTATCAGCTGACTTCAAATCATTTTTGCTTCAGTTTGTAACTTGAATTTATCATCCTGACAGACTTTTTTGAAAATAGATAACTGGGAATATATACTGCTGACCACTTGATCTGAAGGGAGAAATAAATAAAACCTTCCTTAGACTGCTGGAATAATACTCATGATCACAGGTCCGAGAATTCATAGGAGGCTTCCACTATCCCAGTATCTGCTGGAAAGACAATAAGACTGCATACAAGCAATCCAGGAGGTGAGCGGAGTGTATTGAAGTTAATTCCTTGATGCAGATAACAGTTGAGTTAACGAGAGGATTTACTTACTATGCTCAGACAAGGAGGAGCTGGCTGAGGATGTGAAGGTGAAGGGCAGACTTGCAAGTGATTGAGACAAATAGTGTAATCATGGCCCTGGGCTTTTAGGAGGGTAGATTTCAGATTATTCAGGGATCTACTTAGTGGGAACACATGGGATACTTCTCTGAAGAGCAAAAATGTGCTCAGAATTGCTCATTGATCTTCAAGGAAAATAAGTGCACAAAGTTAGGCAAGTGGGGTAGAAAAACAGAATGGATGAACAGGGAGCTCCTGACTGAGCTCAGTTGCAGAAGTGAGGTCCATAGAGGGTGGAGGCAAGGACAGGCTACCCAGGAGAAGTACAGAGACATTGCTCATGTCTGCATGTTGGAAGTCAGAAAGCCAAAGTTGAGCTAGAGCTGGAACTGGGAAGAGATGTGAAGGGCAACAAGATGAGTTTCTAGAAGTGTATCAACAGCAGAAGGAAGGCAGAAGAAAACCTGTGCCTACAGCTTAATGGGCAAGGGACCTAGTGATGATGGACACTGAGAAATTTGAGGTATTCAGTGCTTTGTTTTGCCTCCGTTATCACAGATACAAGTCTCCCAGGTCCCTGAGCCTACCAGCAGAATCCATGGGAGTGAAATGATACATACTGTAGAGGAAGATAGACTTAGGGAGCACTTAAGCAAATTAGACATGCACATACAAGTCCACAGGACCATATGGGATGCCCTCAAGGGGGCTGAGAGAGCTGGCTGATGTCATTGTGCCTGCTCTGTATCATCTTTGAAAGGTCATGGTAATTGGGGCATATTTCTGGTATTCAAAAAAAACCAGACAAGCTGACTTTCAAGAAAGGGAAGGAAGATCTAGGGAGCTAAAGGCCAGTCAGCTTCACCTAGATCCCCAGGAAAGTTGTGGAACAAATCCTCCTGGATGTCACATCCAGGCACATGGCCACAAGAAAGTGATTGGGAACAGCCAGCACGGACTTGCCAACAATAGTGCGTGACCAACCTGATTGCATTCTACAATCAGATGTATGGCTTTGTGGACAAGTGGGGAAGCACTGAGTGTTGTATACCTTGACTCAAGTAAGGTGTTTGACATAGTCTCCCATGATATTCTTAGAGTGAAATTGGTGATATAAGAATTAGATAAATGGAAAGGGCTGAGAAAATTGGCTAGATCACTAGGCCCAGTGGGCTGTGATCAACAATACAAAGTCTGGCTGGTTACTGGTGGCATCACTGAGGGATAAATATAGGGGCCTTTGATGTCCTTACTAGGGCATAGGAAACTTTTACTTGAGGGGGCGGAATTACCATGAGAATGATCAAATACTGAAAAGCATTACCCAGAGAGACTGTGAAGTCTCCATCCTTGGAGATGTTCATGACTTTCCTGGACAAATCCTAACTGGGCTCTAAAAGGGCTTGCTTTGAGCAGAAATGTGGATCTGCCTAGATCTCTCTAGATCCTGTCCGTCTTACATAATTCAATGATTCTGTAAATAGATCCTTCTCTGTGAAGTGGTGATGGAAAGATTAAAAATAGGTCCATTTTCCAATTCTAATTTTATAATTCTGCATCTCTTTTATCAAGTATTTCATTGCTATCTGGAATTCCAGTGATATTTGCCACAGAGAGAAACCTGGAGTTTCAAATGCATGTCTTCTCCCATGAAATAGTTTGTATAGCTGTTAACTTTATCACATTACTTTATTACACTGATGGTTTATTACATGCTGCAGGGGTTTTGGGTAAGGGGTCTTTTTGCTTACTTGTTATTCTTTCTTGTTTTTTAAACTTATGACAAGATATGGAATTTTTTTAAAATTTTTTCTTGTCCTTTTCACTCTTGAGGGAAATAAAGTGTCTTCCAAGAGAACAGTACAGTTTATTAAATACCAAAAAAATAGTTTAAATAATTTCATAGATCTGAATAGAAGTAACAACAACTAAGAAATTCAGGGGTGAAACATCACTGTTAACTCATCCTTTAAGACTCACAATGAGGAAAACTTGAAGGTAATTACTCTGGGTATTAACATTTATGTATAGCAAGTTCTACAAATTTCCTGCAGTGTGAAGGACTCTTCGAACAAAATATTTAAATATATGCGTAAGTTGAATGATGTGAGTACTCCTTTTGAAGTTCAGAGGATGGCTTGTCCATATGAAATTTAGCAGTCAAAGAAAATAAAACTAATTTATTGCACAGTAAAGCATAATGCAAGCAACATGCATGAATCAATAAATCACAAATTTATAAGGTAGGAATTACCAGATTAACTGTCTTTCTTTGATACTTAGAGAAAAAAAAAAATTGTTTTGTACCATGTGTCTTTCACCCACTCCTCCTTTTTGTGTCAGTCATAGACAGTACTTTGAAAGAGATGACTTGCAACACTGATAGTAGTAGTAGCCTTCCCAAGCCTGAAATTGTTCTTTCAACACAAAACATTATCTTTCTTTTACTCAATTTGTCTTCTTTGTAATTCTTGTCCTAATCACAATCTTTTCCAATATAATTAATATTTTTCTCCTGTGGCATTGTGTGAGATTTCCTTAATTTTCTTATGTCTAGAAAATTATCAAAGAACGATCATATCAAAGGTATGATCTATCTTTAACAAACCCGGATTGTATTTAATACCATTTTACATGCATATCCACAACCTTTATTATTCTTTCCTTTAAAACTGTACAGAGGTCACACTACTGGCTCTGTAACTGCCGAGATAAATTTCTCCAATCTCCTTTTTAATTACTGATAGAGCATCAGAGGGTACTACTCCAAACAATATATTTGTTGAGTAGGCTTGGTACAGGACTGTTTTCATGAGTCAGTTCTTTTAGAAATAGGATAGATAATACCTCGTTTTCATTATTTGAGCATACCGATCTGTTAGAGGTTTTGTTTCTTTCTTCTGTGCATAAGTTTTTAAATTTTCCTTTCCATTAATTGTTCTGCCTTTGTTCTCACAATCAACATTATAATTTTAATGAAAAGATTTGTTTATCATTGGGTTTATTAGGCTTAGATCCTGAATATGAAACTCTTCATTATCCCTGAAAAATCAGGTTCCTGCATCTCCAGAGGATCTGCAGCTTACTTAAAGCCTAAACCATCAGATCCTGAAAATATCTGCAGTTATACTTCTTCAAGTACAGTCAAAACCAGATTGCCAGAAACAGTAACTATCTTATCTTCCTATTTTTCAACTAGTGGAAATAAAATGGTTTCCCTAGTAATTTATTTACAGGAAAGACAAAAAGAGAAAAAATAAAAAATTGAAATGCAACTTGACAAGGAAGCCATGATGAAAGATTACTGATCAGACCAACTTCTTCCTCAGATATATTGACTTTCTAGTGAAGACCCAATTGACTACAGGTAGAAGGCCAACTGCCAAGTATTTCTAAAAAAGACTACATGCCCTACACACAAGATGAAAAACAAAACCCTCTGAGTTTCTCTTCTGAATCACAGATATGATACCCAAAATTTGGGAAATTAAAATATATGCATAAAAAAAAAAATAGAACAATATTGATCCTGGGACTAACGAGCCCTTCTCATAGATGATTTGCTGAAGTAACTTTTTGTGTGGAATAAAGATAGAAATCTCAACTCTGCATTTTAGAGATTTTAGTCCCAGTTAAAAGGACAGGAAGACTTTATGCTGTACTACTATGCTTGTGCTCTCATTATTTCTTTGACCTTGCTACAGTAGTGCATTAACAAATGGAGACAAAGGTGAGTGAGAGATTCTCAGATCAAAAGGTGTGAGGACTGTAAAATATATCATCATGACTAAATTCTGCCTCTCTCAGTCTCTGTAATGATTCATAGTAACTAAAAGGAGATGGAAAACCTGTACCTAAAAAAAAAAAAAAAAAAAAAAAAAAATTGGTGGCATGATATTTCATATATATCCATTTAAAAAGTGTACCCACCAGGTACCAGCCCTGATAGCCATTCACGCCTGGATCAGATATGGATCCAGTCATGATACACAGGCTTGTGTTCAGAAACAGAATGGCTCTAAAGTTAATATGAAATCCATGCAAATCATAACCAAACAGGATAATAACACAGTTTGATGGCTCTAATTAATGTTAGAGTACCTTGGAGTACGGGGAATGTCATGTTCAATTGGTCATATCATGACTCACCCTGACTTCAGTACATGGTCCAGTCAAATGTTACCCTAATTAAAAACATGCAGAAAGAAGAAAAAAATTCCTCAACCCTGAAATACATGCACCCACCCAACCTTCACAAAATGTCAGAAGCAGCTTCCATTGAGCTTATACCTGACACAGTTCCTGCCATTGATACTGGCTTCTACACGGCTAATTTCACTGAAAATGCTGCTAATCAGAGAGGAAGGATTTCTATTTAATACAGTTGTAAAAGTACTCATCTTTCTAATGCAAGCTGGACTTTTTACTTTATTTATGTGTTTATTTTCTTGTGTGGGTTCCTTGCTGCTAATCTCACTCTTCCAGAGAGACACTGAAACAGTCAACTTTAACAGCCTCCTTCATCTAAGACACTATGGTGACCTTCCCTCCAGCACATAAGGAAGTCTCCTTCAGAACTTGGAAACTCTGTGCTCAGGATAAGTGCAGAGGTTTATGAGGTGTCTTCTGCATCTCCAAAGCCTTTGGATGTGCACACATTTCTATGTGAATTAAGTATTCTAACTTCTTAGCAGCCCATCTATCTGAACTGCCTGAAAACTAAATTGTCTCTCCTTTCCCTTTCCCTTGCTTTCCTTTGGCATATGCACATAATGATTACATTCCCAAGCAATTCTTTAACTTGTCTGTAAAACATGATATTTATTGCATTTTAACAGGACATAACAATACTTCCATACTAGACTATCAATATAGATTATTACCATAATGTGCAGTAGATGGCAATAAAACCAGCACCTGCTATTGGGCTTTTGCAAATCACTGGGCTTATTTTCCTTGTAAAAACAAAATAAACGTACATCAGGATCCACTATTACCCAAAGAAAAAAAAATGAATCCCAGTCATTTTACACATTGCTTATGCTCATGCAATAGCTGTGTAGGCTAAAAATGACTGCAATTAAACCAGCTCTCAAAACTGAGGGTTCTCAAAGAGGATGCACTCTCTGGGGAAAAGCAAAGAAGGAACTCTATCTTTCTTTCAGTGTTACTTCGTTACTGCTGCTGCTATTGGTGGCAACAAACAGCAGAATCTTTCAATCCCTGTCTGAGAAGCTCACTGCAGTACAGTTAGCTTATCAACATTTTTCCTTCCCAGCATTCAGTCTTGCTCAGTCTTGCTTTTCATTCTTATTTTTCCCTTCTTGCTAAGTATTCCCCAAAGACTGCAGAAAGCAGCCCTAAAATAGCTTCATTCCCTACTATTTGGTTTGTTTATTTTCAAACAGTGTAATCCAAGCCCAGACAGTAACATCCTTTGCAGAACATCTCACAAAATGAAACTTCATCCTACAGTGAAATTTGATCTTTCAGGTACTCCTATAACCACAAAGACAAGGTTTGGTCCTATATTAAGGCATTGGCAGTAGCTATCTTTCTATCGAAGCAGTATCCAAATATTTTTATTCCACATATATAGGAAAATGCTTCTTAGAGTTTCAGCACAACTTTTACTCTTTTTGGAAGATCTTAATTTTGTCTTTGTTCAAGTGTTCATGACACCAGAATGTTACTGAAATCACAATGTTATAGTGAGTATGAACAATAGGAATAAACTCTATGAATTCCATTAGCTGAAAATACACTTTAATGAAATTTCTATTTCCTCATAATTTCCCAGTTAATCAAAATGATAAAGTTTCATGGAAAGAGGCTGTGATAAAATTCAAATAAAGGAATCTGGACAGGAGCCTTATAAAACCTGCCTGTCAGGTTTTCCTACTTCCTTGGCAAACCGGTCTGCCAGACTGACTGCAATTTGAAATACCAGGGCTTCTGTGATCTCTGCTGGGGGCAGCCCACTAGACAGACTGCCTTGGAGTAAGGGTGCTATTCTCTTTCATCGACACATCAAAGCTTCAATTTTTTTCCCAAAGTGGAGCGCAACCACATTTCAAAATTCTTCCCCAAATCACACTAACTTTCTCTACTCCGTTCTCAAAATATGGTTGGGCAAGTATGATGGACATCCAACAGAGATCACAAAAAAAAGAAAATGGCTACTTTGAGGCTACATCTCTACAGTTCCTAAAATGCATGCAGAATGTTTCTGGTGACAGACATCAGACATCTGAAAAATTAACTTCTGCTTAAAGAACAAGATAAACCAACAGCTTAACTGCTGCCTGAACAGTGATAGCAAACAACAGTCCCATGCATGAAATAGATAATTGCTCAAACATATTCTGTTTTATAGAAAAGCATGAGGACATATTTACTTGTAGATACTTCAGAAGAGAGCCACTGTGTGTTGTTAGAGATATTGGAGAAGTTTATCTTTTTTGGTCCACTTTGGTTGCCAGAATCTCCACTTTTTCCCATATTATTTTTGCATGCAAACCCAAAGCCTATTCTTCCATCACCATTAGTGCTACCTTTATATTGAAACGCCTGAACGCCTCAGAGTCAGGAATGCCCTAGCATCAGGAATGCCTCACCAACCAGATGCTCTGGAAATAGAGCTATTTGTCTCTCAAGCACCTTGCTTGGGGATGATCTGACATGAATTGTAGACCTAATAAATCTTAGATAGAGCTAATGATTGCCTGGGAGATTAATTTCTCCCAGTACAAAGGAGATGGAGAAGATTCATGTGACCTTTGTAGTTTAAGGAAGGAATAAATCCACATTTTTCAAACAGTCTTAAATTCATTAATCTGACAGAGCTGGATTATTTTAACAAATAGTTTGGAGGACACTGTTTCATATCCMATTTCACAGATCAGTCCTTACTGTAAACATATCAACAAACTGATTTGTATAGTACACTTTGATACAAGTGGCATTCTAACCATGTTAAGCAGCATGAGGTATAGTAACAAATGCACAATAACTAAAGAGAAGCGGGAGTAATTCTCATGAAACCACTGTCCATGCACAGTAAGTGGATACAAAGACAGAAATACGGGGTAAGAATTTTCTACCGTTATCCTTTACTTGAAATTATTTGGCCTTATTCAGGAAGCACCATCTCCTGTTTCTGTTAACTTCACTTATAAGGTATCATGTCCCAAGTCTATTTGTGATATTGATGCTCTTCTACTTCATGTAGCACAGCATGACTGAAGCCAGCTTCTGTATGGTGGTAGGATCATTGAAAACAGGAATGAAAAAATATTCTCATTACTGTGATTTCCAAACTGTAGGTTATAACATTCCTTCAAAGCTGCACATCAACATTCTTCCCAATTGTAGCACAATTATCACCAAGAATTAAACTATCTGTAAGGGGAGTATTTTTATTATTTTTATTTTATTAGAGCACAGTACAGTTTCTCTTCCATCTCCCTGTTTTCTGGTGCAGTGATTTTTTTTCTTTGACTTGTTATTTCTATCACAGACAAAATATTTGCACTGTCATCATGTTTTTCAAAAATCTCCAGGTAATCCTGGAGTGCCTCAGGTCATGGAAAGACTGTATTTGGAGACTTCTAAACTCTGCTTATAAATTAATCTCTTTTCTATTTTTTCTAATTATATTCTTTTCATACTTTAAAGATAAAATCTTGATGTACAATGCAGTAGGTCATATGTTTGCTCTCACCTAGTTGTTGTACAAAATAACAATGGTGCATAACAGCACCATATATCCACATTCAGGACAGCTGTCTTATAGTGAGGGTTTGTTCTTCAGCATCTTGAGTAATTAAGTACATAGAGTGGAGCTGAAAACTTTCTCATTGTACAGCTCTGCACCAATTATAAGTTTGACCTCCCCTTATTATAGCTTAAACTGCACCAAACTTTCTTATTTACAAAACATGTTGATCAGTGGAGCCTTCAGCACATGTGCAATTAAAAATTAAAAACTAATCCATGAGGAGACATCAGAAAGGCCAAGATTTTACTTTGGAAACAAGAACTAAATAGATCAGTATAAAGACAGTAGCTAAATCTGTATGTGCTATGAAGACTGCACTGTGATTAAGTATAAACAATGAGAGATACCCAGAATACAGCTATAATGCAGTCCATGTTTGAATAACACGGGAAAAATACAGCTGAATATAACACCATTGGTAGTTCTCACAGGTGGGGCCTGGCTACTGTAGCCCCAGATGAAAATCTGTCACTGAGAGACCACCTCAGAAATCAAATTATAAGGAAATTTCTGTGAAGAATGCACTGAAGAAATCCATAGACTCACAAGAGCACTGGTGGAGGAAAGAACCGGCCGTGAAGCCAAATTTTAGAAGAGTTTGATCAAAAGTGCTGAAATAATTTGCCAGCTACACTGAGGATGAAGATGGACACTGAGTGTTTGGCTTAGAGACAATTAGAGTCTGCCACGTAAATTCAATAGGGCAAAAAAAGTGCTGGAAAAGTGTAGGATGGAACTGGGAAAAGTGGCTGCAATCATGCATCTTCTACTATTAGGTAAAAGAGGAAAAGGAAGAGACAGAAACAACTGGGATAAAAAATATGATTTAAGGTAGGGTAGATTAAAGACCACATTGATACCAATAAGGCCTTTTTACTCTCTGCTGTTCATTTCAGTTTTGTGCTTTCTTCCTGATACTCCATGTGTATAAGGAAAGCTTTTGCTGAATTTCAGCAAAGCTACTTCACTGTGTCCATTGACCCATCGGTTCCTAGCCACCTGGCTTGCTTTCTTTTATTTTCAGATGGTGAGCTGTTTTGAAGCAGCAACTGTTTTGTTCTTATACATATACCACCTAAGCCAATTCACACCAAAGGAAATGTTCTTCTTGACTTCATTAAGTTTTGAACCAGCTCTCCTCTCAGTAAGGGCTCTCCTTTCAAACTCACCTCACTAGTTAGGTATATGTGCAATTCCCATTGTCTTTAAGAGGATTTGAAGAAGGTGCTTAAGAACTCTAGTAAGTAGGTATGGAAGCAGGCATGTGTGTAAGTGCTTTCAGGTGGGTCCTGAGCAACCTTAGTATGTAACACCACAAAATCACACAATAAAAGTAATACAGACATTTTGAATTTGGAGGCATTGAATGCTGCAAACCATTAGCATCTCATACACCAGCACTAGTCTCTGTTATTAGCATAGGACACAGTTCATCCAATGTAATTATAAGAAKAGCTGGACTCTCTGAAGTTTATAAGTTTGGTACATACCTTATTATTCTGCCTATCAATAAATTATAACCATCATTTTACATATTTATCAGCATGATACCTGATTTTTCCAGTCATTATAAACTTAGTTTTCTTAGAAATAAATAAGATACTGACATCTGCTTGTAAGTTGTAAGTTAATAGGGCATGGCCTCTTTGAGAGGGGACTGATGTATTTAGCACTTCTGACAATTTTTCTAACATGAAGTATTAGAGGTTTAGGTAACTCATTGCAAGCAGGCTGATTTGAAATTTGTGAATTAAATAATTATTTACGCATAATAAACCACCACGCTAGTACCTGAGCATGTTTTTCTTTTACAAATAACTTTAAATGTTGCATTTTTATGAGAAATAATACTTTCATATTTATGGAAAAGGAAAGCAAAACAATGCAGTGAAAAATGCTGCTTATTCTTGTTTCTAAATTTAGCTGTCATAATTATTCTGAATATAATAGGATCACATAGCTCCAAGTTACTATTAAAATGCTAAGACTTCTACATGTGAAAATGTAAAAAAGTTTACTGTAAAAAAGTTTTTTTAATGTAAAAAAGTTTACATTAATTTCTTCTGAATATATTGTCAGCTGTAAAACTTCAGTGCATCTTCTTAAAGGAAAATAAACAATACTAGCCCACTAAGAGGAACTGCTCTACAGATCAGGAATAATTTAATCACATTTCTTGATTAGCACCAGTGTAAAGTTGTTATAAGTGAGAAACGAATCAAGTCTCCACATGTTTTTCCCTTATGCCGCGATACAGTGTACCAGAGGTATATAAAGGACTCATGAAACCAGGAAGCAACCCAAAGCTATTTCTATGGAAACAAGCTCTGGCTGCAGGGAAAACAGTAAATCAACCTCTTCTGTGTTGTGTTTGAGACATGTTTGGATGTTTCCAACACTTGGCTGCCAGGTTACCTAAACAGCTAGTGTCTCAGGGTTTAGCACTAATGACTGAGTCTGATCCTGAATTTCTTGCACACCTAACAGACAACTGTAACTTTGCCTGAGAAAAGCAGGCAGGCATAAGTCATCTTAACTATTTTTTTTTCCCTTTTTTTTTTTTGCTTTTTTTACCTGCAGAACCAGTGTCTATTGGCTTTTGCTATGTTGTTACACATTCTGTGCCATTTTCTTTAAAGAAAAAGGAATCCTCAAGTAAAAAAAAAACAAACAAACAAAGCAAAAAAGCCCTCACAACAACAACAAACTCAACTTTAGATTAAATAGAGCTAGCGTAACCGAAATAGAGCTAAGCTTTCCTGGTACCTCAGGCCCGAGTGAGGCCAACACCAAATCGTTGTTTGCAAGCACAGGCTGCAGAGGGCAATGTCCCTCAGCAAAGCACCGTGCTTCCCAAAAAACAGCAAAGGCAACCTTTTGTGTTATTGGGAGAAGGTGAATATGACTTTTTCCTGGGTTGTCAACTGTTAGTGGTGTGAAGTATCAGAGGTCTGGACTCTTAATGCCAACAGTTAACAATAATGTCCAGAGATTTAAGGAACACTGGACAAGTATTCTACACGTTTGGTGAAAAACAAACTTCCCACAACATTTCAAACAAAATTAGAAGGTTTTTTTGTTATTCCACCATTTAACCAATAAAATGAAAACCAGGCAGTTTGCTTTGGCTTTAACTGAAGAGCAGGAAAGTCAGGATACCCTTCATCTTTGTCCTTAAGTTGCAAAAGCAGAATGCAGAAACAAGTAGGGATAGAGATTGGCTTCTTCTTTGGTGAAAAAATGAAAATGTTAACCAAACTCAGTTTTTCCATGAAAATATCAGCCAGCTATATTTGAGAGCAGTGTCCAAGATCAGAGGAATACAAAGACTGCTTTTGTCATCAGTCTCTCTACAGATGCCCAAGGTTGGAGAAGCTCCATGCAATATTGCCAACCACAAGCCTTCAGAAAATATGAAGCCAGTCTCTCCAAATTATGAGACCAGCTTTTAAACCAAGTAATCTTCAAGTAGTAATAGATAATACACTTTCTTTGGGGGTTAATTTATTTGGCCCTGATCCACCATCTTAAGAACAAGAAGTGTCGTGTTAAAAAATGAAAGCCAAGATTCTCACATATCCACTGGACTGCAGGACTGGGAAGGAAGAAGAAGAGTTAAATAAGAATGAATGAAATAAAAGAACAGGAAATGGGAATGCAAATGGATAACAAATGTCAGTAAGAGAGAAAAGGGAAAGGTAAGATGTAAAAGAGACTGTCATTTGTATGCTGTGTAACATGGTGTTTTGCCTATATTGCTTTAGGTCACAGAGATGATAAAAATCTCTTAAAAGTCATTCTGTTCCACAGTAATAGCCTTATCATTATTTAAAAAAAAAGTGTTGGACATTGAGTGTTGAATTCAAATATATACACACAGTACAACTCCATGCTGTCATTATCTGACTCAAGAAGACACATAAGCATAGATTGCCTAATTTGTGCATTAACGCCAGAGTTTGTTGGACAAGATACTGTCTAGCTCCATCTGGAGCTCACAACAGTTTCAGATAAGTACATGATGTTATGACTAACAAGATAGAGTTCTATAAATATCTAATTTCTACTGCAAAGATATGTGTGATTAGTCTAAGAAAAGCACATGGAATGAAAGAAAAAGACATCATAGGTTAATCATGACCTTTGGTTAATGGCAATAAGAAAATTCTCAAATGGAGAAAAAGATAATGATAAACGTCTTCAAGCTATTTCATATATAATCAGGTATTCGGATATTCCAAAAATTTTTTCTAACTATATTCTCAGATACTAATGCAGTATTTATATCCAAAATAACCAGGTTTTTTGGTATTTAGGATAACATAAATACACTGACTTAAAATTTCCCTTCTCTTCCACTTACTCCTCCTCCCTCAATGCTTTTAACACACACTGAATATTATTTTTTCCATTGAGCTCTCTTCTCAACACTGTTTCCCTCTCTTCTCAGACATAAATGAGGTGCTGGGCAATGTTCTGACGTCAATGTGGTGATTGCCCCAGGGGGGAAAACAGCAGTTTAAAATAGAAATGGAGACACAGACACATTCATATAGACACCTGTGGGTGCCAATAACACTGATAGACCTAGACTTCTGGGAACCTCTGGCAGACTTCAGATGCCAGGTCACTCTCTGAGCCCTGTATGGTGGTATTCTCCCTGTGTCTTGGCAAGGGTTGAGCCACAAAATTCAGGACTGGCATTGGACTTGGAACTTCTCCAAAGATTACCAAGATGCAGTGGAGATGCAGTGGAGAACAGTGGGTATGGCTGAGGTCTGCCTCTAACTACAACTGTTTTTTTGTTTGAAGGTTATATCTTGCATATTATGCATATAGTCTTGCTTTCATTTATTTTAAGACCCGAGCTGTTTACAGATCTCTGGGTAAATGACGATCCAGTGTTTAATTTCTTCAACATCTCTAATGGAAAATCTTCTGATAAAAGACAGTTACCATCATCAGCTACACCGAGCATGCTAGCATATCACAGTTAAAAGAAAGATAAAGGAATAACATCTAAAAAAGAATCTCCAGAGGTAGGAGGCAAAAGTCTGGATTTATTTCTCTTCTCCATCTCTGCTTTAATCCCCAACAAACATTAATTAAGACTAGAAATGTGCAGTGTAGATAGTTAAAGAAATAAAAAAATGTTTTGTAAGCAGATGCTAGAAAGTTTGGCTTGTTTAGTCTAGCAAAATGATGTCTGAGAAGGGACATAGTGAGTCTTCCTGAAAGAATCAACATATTAACTATCAGATAATTAGCACAAAACAAATGGGAATGAATTGGCCATGAATACATTCAGAATGGAAATTGGAAGACTTTTTAATCATCTTTGAAGAGAAGTTCTGGCACAGCCTTCTAATAAAGAGAGAATTTTTTTTTTTTTTTAAGAGAGTTTGATAATTTTATGCATGAATTTCAAAACAAACAAAAGGAGGTCATTCTTTGGGCAACAAGGAGAAAATAGTTGGAGCTCTTCACCAAAGGATGTTAAAGATCAAAACCGTAAATGAGCTCAAGAGAAGACTAGTAAAACACTTGGAAGAGAAATCCACAGAAGGTTTCTAAACAGATAAAAAACATGAAGTAGAAGAAGAGAAAGCACACTGGGGAAACATCATATATGTTTGCTCTGTTTTTACTTTTCTCTCATGGCCTGAAGATGAGTTACAACATAGATATATCGGTTTCTGAAAAAACTCTGTACATAAGAGATTTTCTACCAAAGTCACACCTCAAATTTTAAGCTAGTTCTAGCAGAGTTCAAGATCAAACTACATGCAAGTTATTCTGTACTCTAAGAAAGAAGTAGAGGAAAGACTAAGAGACCTGTAGTAGAGTTATCTCTATGCAACTCCTCAATGTGTTGGAACTTGTATCCTTAATTTCTTTATCATCAGGCCACCGTGTTCTGATCATCTTCAGCTGTCTCCAAAGAAACTTCCTTCTCCAAAATGAATTAAAAAAATTATCTTAAACACTCACAGGAATTAGACGTTGCTTCAGAGTAAATTGGCCTTTAAGAATTAGATGCGTAGTGTCCACCTTAGTTAGGAAGCAGGCAGCCTGAAAAGAGGCCTTAAACTTTTTGCGGTCTTCCTCTTGCAAAATTAAACTTTTGGTAAATAAAGTGCTACAGGGTGGCATCTGTGAGGATACCAGGGACTGTCCCATGCTGGACATAGTTGGCTCCAGCTGGATCCAACAGACCCACCAAAGGACACAGCTAGGCCCATCAGCCAAGCTGGTGTTGCTTCTGTGAAAACATTCAAGAAAGGGCAAAACACAGCCAGGCTGTGAGAATTGAGGGAAAAAAATGTGAAACAGCTCTGCGAACACCAAGGTCAGAGAAGAAGATTCCCCTGCAGCCCGTGGAGGACCCCATGCTGGAGCAGGTGGTTATGCCGTGAAGGAACTGCAGCCCATGGAGAGCCCACGCAGGAGCAGGCTCCTGGCAGGAACTACGGCCCATGGAGGACCCACACTAGAGCAGAGGAAAAGTGTGAGGAAGAAGGAGAGACAGAGAGGAACTGTTATGAGCGCAACACCCATTCCTCATCCCTCCTCTCCGTGCCTCTCAGGGTGGGGTGGAGGTAGAGGAGATGGGAATGAAGGAGTAAAGATGAGCCCAGAAAAAAAAAAGGGGAAGGGGAGGTGTAAGTTTGATTTGCCTTTGTTTCTCACTATCCAACCTTATTTTAACTGGCAATAAATTAGATTAATTTTCCTCAAGTTGAGTCTGCTTTGTCCATGACAGTAATTGGTAAGTGATCTCCTTTTCTTTGTCTTGACCCACAAGCTTTTTCATCTTCTTTTCTTCTCCTGACCTGTTGAAGAGGCCAAGTGAGAAAGCAACTGGGTGGGGGACTGGCAGTCAACCCACCGCACCATCCAAAACAGTTCTTGTTAAATATACTGGAAAAATTACTTCCAAACAACTTGGGAGAAAATTCTGGGGAGCAGGGGTGATTATTAAATTATAGTATTTGGAAAAAGTGTTTCTTGAAAGTTTTTAGTTTATCTTTTTTTTTCTTTTTTAGCTATGGTGATCTTAAAAAAAAAAGGATTTTTTAAAAGGCAAGACATACATTTTTCATGTAAAAAGCCTATTTTTTAGCCACTCCAGTTCTTGCAATTTTACCCATATTTTTAATGCTTGAGTTCTTTTTTCCAGGCTTTTAGGAAGTATTCCTTTTCCATGTAGGATCCAAAAAACAAGTTCCCGGAGGCAGTCTGGGCATCTCATGATAATTAGTTAACACCATGTCACCATTATAGGCAGCAATCTTTGGAGTACAGCTTTTGACTTTTAAACCCCATATTGACCACCAGCTGCTGCCATCGCTGACAGGGTCACTAGACATGCACCGCAGGAATTTGTGTATCTATCTGTCAAAAGAACACACACGAGAAAAATATTTTGTAGCTGCTGCACAGAGTCAGAGGACTGTGAAGTAACAGTCTAAAGTAACATGGAAGATGAAGGGATAGCAGTTATCTTCCCTTGCAAGTTTCCTCTTTACCCTTGTAATTTAGGTATTAGAAACCACCAGAATAATCTTTCTTCCTCAATACAAGCTAAAGAAAGGGAAACCTTTCTATCCTTTATGGGATCTTGAATTAGACACAGTTTTGTGCCACGGAAATAGCAGAAGACCATTTAATACCTAATGTTATTGATTATTAAAGTATAAACTATATCACTTTTAAAACAGTGAAGACTCAGATTTGCTCTGATGGTTTAATATAAAAGGTTTTGTCAACAAGTATTTCCTCTGAGTCCTTGCAAAGCTAGTCATTTTCTCTCACACTCTAGCAGCTTTCGGTAGTTTCCAAAGTTCAAGAAAACCACACTCAGTCCCCTCTGTGCCTTTAGAAAAAGGTGTCCTTTTTCTGCCCTTTTGGAAGTTTGGCTATGTGTTGTTGTTAGGAGGCTCCCACCTGCCTTCATGCTGCCAGCTTGCCATCTTCCTCACCCCCTGCCTGCCTCATCCCCAAGCCCAGACACTGCCTTACCCCAGCTTTCTTTGCCCGGTAGCTGGGCATGCAGCAACCTCCCTTTCCTATTGTAGGAGTTTCCTCCCAGTTCAGGGTTTCACTTCACTAGTGTCTAAGGCAAACAGGCAGCTTTCATTTCTGCTGCCCACAAACATCTTTCTAACAGAATGTAACATGCAGCAAACTGTACAGACGAAGTAGTAATACCATCCATCACACCATCACATCGTATTTGTTTAAAAAGCTCAAACAAATTAATCTCTCAAGACACTGATTCTTTGTACACACATGCACACAGAGATCTACTCTCAGCTTAGTATATCTAATACAAATTTCTTCTGTATAAAAAATCTGTATTTTGGATGACTCATGCAGCTGAAGTTAAGCATCAGTGCCTAGAATCATCTGCGAATCTGAAAGGTGTGGCAGAGGTCATGATGTGTATGTAGTTGTTCTTGTCTTAACAGTCGCTATTTCAGTGCTGGGTACAAAAGCATGAGTTGGCATGAATGTCTAAGCATGGAATTGATCCCACAGTTTGCAACTCGGGCTTCTTTTTCTCAGTGCAGCTGTCTAGTGACACTTTACTTCACACTACTTGATAGAGTGAGTTCCATTTTGTGATACCAAGAATCCTATAAATGCTGTCCTCCCCAGTTCTACTTCCTTGTGGCTCTGATACTAACAGAGATTTTCCTCTTACTTTGTATGTCATGTTTCTTCACTTCATTGCAGAATGTGTGTACAAGGGCTTTGGACTCTTGGGAAAACAGCTAGTGTGCATGGCACAGTAAAATCATAGTTTGGTTGCTGTGACCACAGAGAAGTATGAAAAAAATATGCTTTCCAGAATTAAGTCTACCTCTGCATTGGTCTGTATTTGCAGTTACTATGTGGAGCACTAGGGGTTAATACCAAAGAAACAGTGATCAGCAATTTATGATAAAAGGAAATCAGAGTTTTGGATGATTAGAGGTACAGTTTCAAATTCCTTGGATATTTTATCTTTCTTCAGTTAGATTTTTTTTCTGCTTCAGAAGACTAGAAATTGTATTTAAGATTAAGTAATTCAAGAAAACACAATTCACTGTTGTTTTATCTCAACTACCAGAGGAAATAATAATGCAATCCCTCATTACTTTTAATACATAATTTCCAAATGGGTGAAATCCAGGAGAATGCTACTACAGTGAAATGTGAAATGAAGGAATGCACTTATCATCATGGAGAGGGATTTGAATGTGCTGGGCAATACACACACACACACACACACACACAAGTTTATTCTGCTATTAAAATGTTATAACTTTAAAACATTGTTATTTCGAAGCAAGATACAATAGATGGACACATTCCGTAATGAGTCAGTGTGGGTCAATGTGCTAGAAAATTATCTTAGCAGCAGCTTTAATATCAGTAAGGATTTTTAAGTAGACATCATTGCAAAATAAATTCTTAAGGATAATTCTAAATAGTACTGTTGTTAGGTTTATTTCTATTCATCTGATATAAATCTACTAGACCTTACATAAATGCCCGAACAAAGCATTACCAATCCTATAAGGAAATGAGAGATGAATGAATGTGTTCAAAGGTATTCTCATTACCAAGAGGAAACATACCCTGATACACAAAGCACCACAAATGTTCCTAGAGGTGGTCAAGCTAAGATGTTGTTCCAGTATGCCATTTGCTAGTATTTAAATGGATTATGGATTGATGCTTTGCCTGGGAAAAGAAAAAAAAAAAAAAAAAAGGAGTTAAAGCTAATGCAGACAACAAAAGGAATATTAAATTTGCTGACATTGTTACTGAAGAGGATGTTCAGGATAATGAGAAGTTCTTTCTTGACATTTCAGTCTGTAACTGTGTATAAATTCAAACTTATTTTGGCTAAGCATTTAAAGAACATATCTCTGTTGTTTAGTGCAATAAATATTGGTAAGCAGGATGATGATTTTTTCATGATGATCTGATATTTTTAATTAGAAATAATGGATTAAGGGATCATCTAAAAGGATGATGCTTATTATTATGTATTTATGAATTACAGGAAAAACCAGTCATGTATCTTTGTGTTTTTCCTTTAACTTGTTCCAAATTTGTGCTCCTTGATTACCTTCTCAAATGTTTCCCAAACCAATACATATGTATGCACTTTAAAAGATATTTGAATACATGCTTCATTTTTAATTCTGCATTTGTAAGTTTAGTGACACACTGCTAAGTGTAGAATTCAAACTACTTTCTTTTCTTTTTCACTAACATACTTGTTAACAGGACATCAGTAGCATGGCTGAAGCTGAATTTTTTTATACTCTATTATATGCCATAGACAAATTGATTTTTTGATACAAAAGTACTGTTCGACATGCCACACAAAACTGTAAAGCCATACAAAACTAAATTCTTAGTAACATGGCTATAATGTGTTGTGCCGTGCATGTGCTGGATACCTCTGCTTTCTTAACATTCCCTCATAATGCTTCACTTTTTTATTTTGTGGAGATTGTTATCCCATTTGTCCTTCCCTGGGGTTGTAGACAATGAGTTATTCTTATGCAAAATTTATGTTTATTTTTACCTATTTAAAGTGTCTTTCACTTGTTTTAAAGAGGTAGCACTTTCTATATGCATGCTTGATACATGATACTATCAACACCAGTTTTATTGGCTCCAGTCAGACTTGGTTCATCGCAGGTAGATGCTGCATTACACATTGTATGCTGCTTACCAGGATCAATACTTCCATTTCATTACACGACCTCATGACAACATTTTCTATTTTCAAAACTGTTGATGAAAGACTTTCCCATGGTGGCCTTTCATACCTGTTGGTCTCAGTCAAAACACTTCCACTATTTTTAGGAGATGACAGATTTCAACCTACCACATAGCAGATGATTTTGTTAGCTATGCCCTTGCCATGAAAAATCATCATCTGCTATCTGCGAAATAATAGATATTAGATTACAGGTTAATAAACTGCACTTCCAGGATAATAAATATTCACTTTCTCCCTGTTATAACTTCTTGGAGACCTTTGGCAAAGTAATTTGAACAATAGATATAATAAGTGTTAAGATTAGCTATGAAGCAATACATACCATAAGGTTACCTATATCCCAACCACCGCTCCCAAAATCAAAACAATATGTGTACTTACACATCCACATTCTAGGGCATGAGCTGATAACTTTTTTATATATAATATAAAGAGTAGAGAATATGCAAATAGTTCCAGAGACAAACACAGTACTAAGAATCTGTTATGGCAAAATTATATTTCTTCCTTCACCTTTGTTGGCCCTGAGACCAGGGCTAGAAACACAATGTGTCCAAGAGTTTAATCTACTCATGCAGTCATGAAAATTGTGACAACAAAAAGACCACCTGTGTTTCTGCTGACCTCTACTTTTTCTAGATAATAAATGTCAATGTAAAACATCTGGGACCCACACTAAAAGACTTACAACACTTCTTTTTGCTTCTTACATTCAGGAGTTTACCACCTTTCTTGAGGCAAACAATAATTTCACCAAGACAAGTTTAGTGTTAGATCAAAACTGGAGCACTCTTTGACACTAATGTCTCTTCTCAAAGATCTGCATCTGATCTGTGTCCATGGATCAAGCCATCTCATGACAACTATTTTTCTGTTGAAAAATGAAGGGATGACTGATGCATGAGAAAAACATTCAGAGAAGATGGGGCCTAGATAATAAAATAATAAGATCCACTCATACAAAAGATACACACTTCAGAAGGAATTGCAAAATTTATTTCTGTATTTCAGTCTTCTTAAATAATTTTTTCATCCATGTGATAACATCTTTTAAGGGCTCTTTTGGGACTCTCTCCCTAGGCCAAAAAAACAAATTTTTTTAATCTACTTAGATTGTGGCATTAAATTGGAGCCATTCAGATACTGTACTGCTGGAGCCATTCAGATACTGTACTGCTATACTTCATTACTTAATAATGAAGTTATTAAACAAATGCAGCAGATAATGGACCAATAGGAAAAAGTTTGACTATATCTGTGCTGCCACTAATTGGATGTCATCCCAGGAAATGATTGTGGCATCCTCTGACAGCTACTTTCAACTATACTGTGCTCTGGATCTTTTGGGTTTTAAGAGAATACTATCTAAACCTCAAGTTCAAAAATGCACCACATTTCCCAAACTGTTTAATCTTCATTGATTAATTGTTGGAGCAAATCACATAAGCACATTGTAAAATGGCACATTTACACATGCCATATTTTGCATACAGTTTGAACCAGCTGGTGTGTGCTTTTTTCCCATTAAAATGGCAGTGATTTTTAAAATCTACTCCTCTTCCCATCATTCTAAAAAAAAAAAAAAAAAAAAAAAATATTTAAAAGCTAAAAAAAGCATTATGCCTAATCCCAGAGGAAGATGTGTCAGAACAGTGAAATTATACAGTAAGGTTTATGTGATAGAAATGCTGAGCAGCAAAATCAGTAAAAGGTGAAGAGGATTTTTATAAGTTTTTGGAAATGTATGGCATTCATGTGTCAGACTGTACCTTGCCTTCTGTCTGAGAAATGTAAGCTGCAGTCTGTTAATTTTCCTTTCCATTTAGATATGATGTGTTACCCTGAAGTAAAAAATTCTGAAACAAGGCTGTACTGCCCTTACCATTGTAATGATCTGTGTCCATCTCTGAACAGCAAGATTTTCAGGCAACCTTATGAATTCAGCATTACACATAGAATTGATGGCCTCTAGCCTCAAGAGCACAGATAAGCCAAAGAAATAATTTAGGAAGTAAAAAATGAATTTCAGTGACTTACATTCAGAACCAAATCACAGCATAATGTAAAGGATGGACAGAGAAGAGACAATGTCCAGCTCAAGGTAACTACATTAAAAATAGCAGGTCTCTCTGGTCCTCATCCAAACCCCACTAGAATCTATTAAACTCTGCTGATACTCTTTTTGCTGTCACAGTCCTCAGACAGTGATCTTGCAGTCAGGAGGCAATGCAGTGATATATTTTGTCAGTACTCAAATGAGTAACTTCTGTGGAAGACAAGGATATGAGAGAAAGTGTTTTATAACAAAAGCTAAATTGAGTTGTTCTTTGGTTGGAAAAAAATGGCATGTAATTCTTCATTTCTCTGAGGCTCCCTTAGCTGGGGAATGGAAACGATCTCTGAAGGATGCCAAAAATGTTTGTTTGTTTGTTTGTTTTTAAGAATGGTCTGTGATAGTCCCTACATGGACTGTGAACAAGGCTCATGAGCAACCCAAGTAGGTTGACAAAGGCTGTGCAGTCTTCTGGCACTTCCCCTCCTGTTCTAGTAGTCAGAGGAAGTGCCTTATAGCCAAACACATGAGGGTTCCAACAGAATATCAGTTCAATATTCAGTTTTTCAGTGAATAACAGTTCAATATTCTGTTTTTCTTCTGGGGTTAACCGGAAAAAAAAGCTTTCTTTTTCTTTGTTCCCTTCCTCGGCCTTCAATCTTTAGTCACGCATGCACCTTTTTTTTTTCTCTGACAAGCTGCTCTTCAAAACCTACAGAGATCGTGCACTTCAAAGCAGCTGGGAGCTTCAGCTGATGCAGGGCACAGTCATCTATTTAGATAGACTGCACAGTGACTCATAGATGAATTCAGGAGACCTAGTTTTAATCCCCAGCTTTCTAAAGAAGTTTTGGCAACATATTTCTGTGTGCCTCAGTTTCCACAGCTACCAAACGAAAATAATAAGTGCTTACTCTGTAGGTGCATAATGCAAATGAATTAGAGTGTGAAAGCCACGATAGTGCCAGGTATCTAAAGTGAAGCTTTGTACAGTGACATGGGCACAGAATTCCTTTTTCATACAGTGTAATGTCCAACACTAGGTCAGGCTGGTGCTGAGAAAATTATTTCTGTGTTCTTGGATATGAAAGTATAATTAAGGACAGAGCAATAAAAATACACCAAAGTGGAACACAAAGCTCTGTGTTAAAAATCAAGCCAAACATTTGTTTGTATCCAGAGTATCTTTTAAAAAGTGTAAAATATAAAGCCAAGTCTTATGATTGTACGTAAAAATCACGGTAATCGCTAGCAACCTGGAAAGAAAGTTGAGGAATAAATCAGTTTGTCAGCCAGGCAGCCCTCAGAGAGTTTTCCTGAGACCAAGGATGCGTATGGCTTAGAGAAACCCATTTTGTTCATAACCCGGCCTGCTGAACCAGAACTGCAGTCCAAGTATCAACAAGGTCATCAAAGGTTACTTGTCACTCTTCCTTAACGAGCTGTTCAGACTTTTCAACATTCATATGCGATGTCAGTACAGATGCAGGTCTTCCAGATCACAGTTGGATATAAATGATAATCTCACCTGAGCTGAAATGCTTTGGCCATCTGCACACCTTTCTCAGGTTCATTCCTTCTTTCCTGGAATGGATACAACTGGCATATGCATATGCACCTCTTCACCTGCTACACCTTTTCAGGGGAGAAATACTGTTACTCCACACCTCATCACTGTACATGGAAGTAATTTTCAATTCTCTCTTCAACCTGAAATCCGTCCCCTAAAATACACAAGTACAGCTATAATGAAAGTATCTTTTAAAATCTCAATGTTTGATCTCAAACAGTTAAGAAAACAAATTAGTGACATAAACTTCAAAATTACTCTTGTATATACACGGATGAGCAGATTCCTGATAACCAGTATGTTTAGTTATTTTTAACTGTGCTTCAGATTGGAAAGCTACCGTGTAAAAGTTAAGAAATGCCAAAATTAAAGTTGCCCAGACAACCTCAGTTCTCCTCCTAACATATTTGCATATGATAAAATAGGTAACTACATAATTATGTGCGCTTTTTTTTCCCCCATTGGCCCTTCACCTCACCCCAGAAACAGCTGAACATTTCCTTTTATCTTCTTCAGTCTATGTCTGACTCCAGGCATAATTTTTTATTTACTGTCCACTCAATGTACGAAGGCATATTGAGATTATACCAAAGGTGGTAACTCTTTTCTTGCCAAGGTACTGTCAAGGTAAGTACTCTGTTTTTTCAGAGTAATTCAAATTCTGTGTAACTTTTTTTTTTTAATAGATTCTCTATTAACCTTAGCTACAGCCTTGAATACTCAGTACTTCTGCAAATAATAATCCGAGTGTTTCAAGTTGAAATAACTAACAATGAAGAGCTAGATTCATACAACAAACACAAAGAGCTAGATTCACAAAAAGATTAAGATGCCCAGTTGTCATTCCAGGCACCTACATCTACCATTTGAAAGCAACCAGCACAAATCGCTGCTCAGCTGCTGCTCAGTTCTTTTGTGTTCACTTCAAAGCATGTAACTTCGCAGTCAAATTGCTCAAAGCTTGTTTTAGACTTCCAAACTGACATGGAGATGGTAGTCTTTTTGGATGCAGGATGGATCTTCCTCAAAAAATTCATTTATTACTATTCAGAAAGATCATCTACAAGAGAAAAATCAGCCAACTGACTTGTGGCAGAACTTGAAAGCAGGGTTCCCAATTGCTTCTGAGAATCTCTAACAGAACACTAAAAACTTACAGCTCTCAAGGAAAAGAAGCAGAGAAGGAAAAAAATAAGTGACAAAAAGTAATTAAAAATTGTGAGGTATTGATTCATTTCTGGTTTTCATATTTTTATGTAAAAAGAGTTGCACTAACAATGAACTGGAGTTAATAACTTGTTCAATAACTTTTGTGTCATTTAAATAACTTTTTCTTCTACTGGATGTTTCTTCCTTTTCTTTTTCCCTTCTCCTGACCATACCAGTTCTTTGTTTTGACAAAGCAAATGGAAACATAGGAACAACTGCCTATACTGTAAGTTTGTAGGATATGCAGATACAAGAAAAAATAATTTATGCTAAATTATTCCTAAATCAAAGTTTAATGCAAAATATGAGTAGTCCTGCTCCTGGAACAAAAAAAACCCCAACTTGAGATAACCCATAAATCATACAAATTGGCTTCCAAATTCAAAGCAACTCAGACACTGAAGGTATTCTCACAGTCTGTGTTATGCATCTGGCTTCAGAGGTCCAGCACCTTTAGCTTTGTGTACAGCTGACGGAGAATGTGATGAACAGACTCTTCCAGAAGACATATCTGAGTGCCTTAGACTCCTGCTCTGGATGATTTAACTAATAATCTTTTTTATTTTGAGGATAAAGAAGTCTAAGAATATGAACCTCCTAACATAAACACCTTAATTTCATGCACAAAATTAGATAGACTCATATTCTTCTTCCCTTGCCTCCAACTGATGAGGCAGAGAGGACTATCAGAGAGGTGGAACCTCACATTGGGCAAGTGGTGTGAACTGAGCAAGACAGGCAGTGTTGTACTAATGACCATTTCCAGATTTACCATTGAACAAGTTTTCTCATGATGTGATTTTTTTCTTTGGCAAAGAAATAACCTCCTTCTGTGCATGCAGTTTTCTCCTCAATAAAAGTATATTTTCCATTCCACTTAAAACCTACAATCAGTGCCCAGTCTTTAGCAGACTGAATCTGTCAGGGAGAATTATTTCTAAAACTAAGCAAATGGATTTAGTGCCATTTACTTAGGATCAAAGTGATGCAAAGCCTAAGCACAGCTGAAAATCCTCAGAAAGCAGTAGAAACAGGAGAATGGATGAGCTAGGACAAGATGTGATCGTAGAAAAATTGGTCTGTGTTTTGTTTTTTATATACTGCGCATGGATATTTAAGGCTGTAATCTGGGTAAGCAACATATTAACTTTTGAAGTATTTTTTGATCGTTCTTCCGCCTTTAGTGCTAGAGTTACCCGAATGATCATACACATTTATAGAATCATAGAATCATAGAATAGTTTGGGTTGGAAGGGACCTTTAAAGGTCATCTAGTCCAACCACCCTGCTGTGGGCAGGGACATCTTCAACTAGATCAGGTTGCTCAGAGCCCCGTCCAACCTGACCTTGAATGTTGCCAGGGATGGGGCATCTACCACCTCTATGGGCAACCTGTGCCACTGTTTCACCACCCTCATCATAAAAAAATTCTTCCTTACATCCAGTCTAAATCTACCCTCTTTTAGTTTAAAAACAGTACCCCTTGTCTTATCACAACAGACTAAGAAGTTTGTCCCCATCTTTCTTATAAGCCCCCTTTAAGTACTGACAGGCTGCAATAAGGTCTCCCTGAAGCCTTCTCTTCCCCAGGCTGAACAACCCCAGCTCTCTCAGCCTTTCTTCATAGGAGAGGCGTTCCATTCCCCTGATCATTTTTGTGGCCTTCCTCTGGACCTGCTCCAGCAGGTCCATGTCTTTCTTGTGCTGAGGGCTCCAGAGTTGGATGCAGTACTGCAGGTGGGGTCTCGCCTGTACTGATACTGCAGGTTGCCCTGATGTCAATGAAAGCAAATACTTATTTATATGCAGTACATTTTATTTATTTTCTGTTGAAGATAGAAAGTATTTTTATGAAAATTAAAATTGGCAACTGAATATCTTAGAGGACTAGAGGAGTCTGATTCTCCAGTATAATTCTTTACACTTGGTCAGTGAGTGACTGTTACATCTGTTCCTAATGCATATAACATGGAACCACATTAGATTGTTTTTAGTTAGGTCAGCCGAGGCCAAATATGTCTCTTTCTTGAGATAAATAATGTAACTAAACCTACTAGCTAGCTGTACAAGAATGAGCACCTTCAAGCCCTGAGTTAGGCCCCTAATCTGCCTCTAGGGGCAGAGTTAGCTTTCCAGAACAGTTTCATGGAAGCCAGGCTGCTGAATGGGACATTCTCGAGCAGAGCTTTAAGAACCACCATTCCAAGTGAATCAGGCAGTGATCTCTGACTGAAAGAAGGCAACTCCTTCCACTTTCGATTCACAGCTACGAAAACTCTCACTAAGCCACAGGCAGTGTGTTGTAAAATATGTCATCAGCTCTTGATGGTCTTCCTTTTTTATTCAGCAGCGTTTAGCTGTCATATGGGATGAAATCTTTCTTCTGTTCTCTGAGAATGTAGCCTGTACCTCCCAGYCCTTTGATAAGCACTCCAGTGGCTGGCTGTAGAGAATTTCTTGGTATAACTCCGTCACATTTGTCCTTTCTGTTCAGTCATTCCACTTTGCACATGTAGTTGAAGATTCAGTGTGCTAAGGAGGAAGGAGAAGAGAGTGTCCAGGAGCTAAGGCACTCACTATGCACTCACATCATGTTTTAATGAACTAATCAGTGTGGTCATAGCACATTTTCCTAAGCAGATCCCACAATGAGACAGTCAGCAAAATGTCAAATTTGTAACTCTATAGGTCTCAAATATGAACAAGGCACCTAATGAGCAGCACAACCTGGGTGTGGGCATTTCTTAGAGTGTCCACAAGCAGACATTTAAGTATCCAGATGAGTATCAGGAAGTCTTTATTCCTAGAAAATGGAGGGAGCTGCAAGGTTAGACAGCAAGAAACTGAACAGGAGCTTGGAATTTGATGCAACTTTAAGTGCCAAAGTATTTTTGTGGGGCCAGCTCAGAGCATTCAGCTATGCTGAGTTTACACTTGTCACAGCTGAGAGGAAAAGGTAGTTTCCAAACCAACTTTATACCTCCCTTCTTCCTGGGAGCAGTAAGGTGCCAAACCACCCACTGGCACAAATAAATCAAAAAATCAAAAGCTGGCAGGTGGAATTATGGGTAAATTACATGCAAATAAGGCTGAGCAGAACTGGCTTTTTTCTTTCCCCAAGTAAGAAAAGCAGAGTACTCTATCCTCAAGGCTTTCTGGCCAAGAATCATACAAAAGATAGTCAAGTAAATGTATATAATAGTTTACTATTAACTGGACTAGACTGTGCAAATCTTGCTTCTGCGGATGAATACTTGTTCACAGTAGTCACTGGGGTTTTTGCTGGGTTATTTTGTGGTAGGCTTTTTTTCTTCTATTGAAACTGGTAAGCCTGCTTTCCCTGATAATTTTTTATTAATATGAATAAAGACTGTGCAATCAAGCCAAAAGCCATTTTTCAGCTACTCAGAAATACAGGCTTGTATTTTTCCCTTGTTCATGTCTTTTATGTTGGGAATGAGCTTAATCTCATTCCAGCCCCCAGCCATAGGCTAAGAGTTCACAGAAGAAATCAGCCTCAAAAATGTCAAATGCAATGTAAATGTAAGGAAGCACATTCGCATAAGAGCCATTCCTGATGGTCCAGATCTCACGCACTCTGCATCTTCTAGTTCAAGAGTCTGACCCAGAAGGGACAACTAAGTATCCCAAAACAGTTTCTTCTGGATTTTAGCCATCTTTGCTGGGAAGCTGGTAATGTAGAGAATATTTCTTAGCATGCCCAGATTTTTAAGGTGTTTCACTCTTTATTTATAAAAAGATGCATTGTGGATACAACATTATCATTTAGCTCAAAAGAAGTTTAAGTGATTTTCCAGGTTCACTCTCAAATAGTGGTGAGTAAATTTAAAAAAAAAAAAAAGTAAGAAACTACTATGGCAGTTTGAGAAGTAGGAGTCCTTAGTTCTAACGGAGACATGGTATCAGGATGTGCTTTCTTCTGCTTTGATTAAAGAAATCCAGCCTTGCCTACAGAGCTTCATGTCTACTCCAACAGTATTTTCAAATACATGAGTTATGCAGCAAGCAAATCAAAGATTTTTTTCACCTTTTCTTGCTCAAGGGATCATATTGAATACTCTTAGAAAAATCAAACACTTCCTGGAGAAACATCTCCAGCTTTCTAAATGGAGCAAGATTTCATTTCTCTAGTTAACGTCTTTTAGTTAACTATCTAATAAATAGGTCTACATTCGCCTGTTTATATTTGGTCTGGATTTTTTTTCAAATGTAAACTGTTCCTCTCCATCATACAGAAACACTTTACCAATGCATTTTATGTCCAGACATTCTCCACGTTATGCAAGACATTATCATGACACAAAACAGAGGGAGGATATGTTCCTTGCAAAAAAATCAAAATTATATCTTTTTTCACCTTCCACATGGAAACAAAGATTTCTCTTTACTCTTCCTTTCTATAGCACCACTGATAGATGATAGCTGAGTTGGAAACCATAGCAGTGATAAGAGCTAGCTGTTTTTACTGTCTGGATTTGGTTTTTGGTTTGTTTGTTTGTTTTTTTAATGTATGCGCCTGGATATTTGTTATTAACTTCCAACAGACAGGTATTTGAATTACCTGAATGCAGTCAACTTACATTTTTCAATACATCCTTATATTGGTGATATATTAATCATTAATTCAGGCTATGAGGTCTTATAACAGAGGCACAGCCACTTTGGCTTTCTTGCCCTCCTCTCTTTCTTTAGAAAGAGAATTTGAGATCATGATGGCATGCCTGAATATAAAAACCAAATACTGGAAACTATCCAAATTATACAATAACTCTACCTAAGAAAAAGACAGACATTTTCTCAAGCAAGGAGTGAGCTGCTTCAGACAGAATTCAGCACTTAATTCCTTGCTTGGCTGGAAACGTCATTTTCTGGTCACACCAGTATTTTTAAAATTCTCAGAGCTGGCATATACCATTATAAAGGAAAATCAGAAGAGATAAAAACTGCCAAAAATCTGGGGTTTGGAAAAGATTTAGAAACAGAAGTTTGTTTTTCTAGTTCCTTTTAAAGAAGGCCAGTTACATGGAAGACTATTTTTCTCTCTGCTTTTCATATGTCAGTAAAATTGTAATCAGCAAATCGTGTTACTTCATTATCAGGCCAAAACTTATTTCTTTTTGAAAGGGTACATTTTCTTTAAGGGAGCCTTGCATTAGAATAGTGGATTGATTTAAGTTATGGTGCAATTTCATTATTAATTAATTTCCTTCAACAGCTATCAAGATTATGGGAATCTAAAATAACACCAGAAAATTAAACCCATACATCCTAAAATCCAGTGCATTTCTCTACTCACAAAGTTTTCCTGTGTTCTTTAGTGCATTCTATATGTCAATTAACTTCTGGTTACTTTGAAATGTATGTGCTATTTTTGATAAATACCAGAATTTTATAGTAGCTTGTCAACAGTAATTGCCAAAACTTGGGAGACAATACTAATGTGCTTCCCATTCCTCTTTAGCACCAAAAGAAACAAAAATAGCAAGACCAACTGAGTAGATGAAAAACTAGAAAACCTTCTGAAAGCAAAGGGAGACAGCAGGATTCCAGAATGTAGTTGGTTTCAGCCAAGAATATCGTTCCTTTTTTTGCAGAAAGGAATCTGGTAACAACTCAGAGTACAATGAAATAAACTGGGAAATGGTGCAACAGACCTCCCATGTGGATCACAACGCATGGCCTAAATGGAAAATGACAACTGTGACCATATTCAGAACAACCAACATGAAAGGGAAAGAGCTTCATCCACTAAGTGACATCCTCTCCATGATGAGTTTGGCTACCTCTAGAAAGAGCTATCATCCTTGTTAATTTGAAAAATAGAGGAGGAATTTATACATAGGATCATTTAATTTGGAAATATTTTTTATGACCAGCAGTGTCTAGATTTTTTTCACTATGCATATTTAACAAGATTTGATAGTATTCCCTGAATACACTTCCTGCAATAAAGCTCTAGGAGCAGCTCTGGCTTCTTGTTTAATAAAGTTTTAATACATACACCAATGAGAGGCTATTATGGGCCATCAGACACAAGAGTGCTTGACTTTGGTTAAAAAAATACATCCTACTACTGTACGTGAGAAGGACAACCTGATACAGTGAGTAAAATACTTGCATCTCACTACTGAGATCAAGGTTCAAGGCTGCGGATAACCTTCATAAATTGGATTTAACTGAGCCTCTTCGTCTGCCTTGAAAAGGAATATATCACTATGCAGGACCAACATGACAACTTAAATTGAAACAAGACATGAACCTATGAAGAAATTAATAATGAACTAGTTCTCAACACCTTCAGAGGCTGTTACTCTCAGGTAGAAGATGAGGTCAGTGTTAGGTCAGTGTTCTGAACTTCATCTGTCACAGCTTTGGTGGTGTTTAACTGGTATCAATTTAGCAATCTTTAACGGTAGAAATATTCACAATACACTATTAAAAATAATGAGATCCACCTGAACACATATTTACAGTGTGCAAAAGACCAGAACAGCTCTGACAGGGCATTTATCAGGTAAATAATACGTGTTTTATTTATAAATATTTACCTATTATACTGGAAGAATTATTAATAGCCTTTCCAGTCCCCTGTGCACACGATATGCTTTTAAAAATAGAAGCTGATAATATATATACCTGAAGGACCACACTACATTGAGAAGATAAGTCATTTTATATCTTCTTATAATATTTTCTAATAGGAGAATAATTATTAAAATGACAAGTGAATATTGTTATAACAATGATGGAAACCTAAAGGAGATAAGATGAGCTACACTGCTATGCTAGATCTCACCCAATTTCCATCCAAGTGAGAACGCTCTAGGCTGGAACAACTTACCTACATGCACCGTACAAGCTCTTAGGGGACTCCAGAACACTCCAGAGATTTCTATGTGGTGCAGGATGAGAATTGTTTGGGCACACTAGCAAACTCACAAGTAGTAGCAACTCCCTGGCAGGACCCTTCCAATACTCCCCTTGAACCATACATATATACCACATGACACTATCCCACCAGCCAGTATTAAAATATGCCTCATAAATGAATGAAACTCTTTCCCTATAAGTTATGGGACAAGTTAAGGGTCATGAGTCAAATGTTAATATTGGGTGCTAGACTTCCTCGAACTCCTCCTATAGAGCTTAGGGGCCACATGGGGCACAATATCATGCTGATGGATTTGGAGCACCTAAAAATTTTTTTTTTTTTTTTTTTTTTGGTCCTTGGGGCTAGGGTATTTTGGTGAGTTCCTAGAGGTTCTTTAGTTAGCATGTGCCAGTACGAAGAGGTATGACACAGCACAGCGCAAGTTGGGAGATTCAAAGCAGATCTGTTCAAGGGCAGGAGGCATGGGATATAAGGCCCTTTCCCACTTCAGTGGGTCAAAGGACACAATACACTTTACTCACTTTATTCCTGTTGACTTTTGTCTTTGTGACAGTTTACGACAGAACACTCTGTTGTCCTCTGCCCTACAGTCTTCAGACAAGTCCTCAGATAAAAGGAATCCCTATAGTTCAGTGCTCTGTTGTCAAACAGATACCACATAAAGCTCCCCATGATAACTCTGAAAGTCAGAGGGGAATGAAGCCTAACCTATCTTTCCGGTGAAGTCGCTTTCAGGAATTCAAGCAGTTTGTGTAGATAGAAAAGTATAGTCTATGCTATACAAAGCAACTCAAAATGCAAAAAATGCATCCAAACTCTCCTTAGGTTTGTGTTTGGCTTTCCTCCAAGTGTTAGACTCACAGTCCTTGCATTAGACTTTTCCAGATATCTCAGATGCAGACCTTTTCTGTACTTGACTTTGGAGATGATACGAGAAAGATTTTGTATTATACAAGATAGATACAAGAAAGTTTTCTTTTCTTTCAGACCAATCATGAATATGGCAATTTTAAAAATTAATGAGACTAAATTAAGCTATGAATCTTCCTAGAGAACCATCTTTGTGCTGTTAGTTCATCCTCATCTGTAACATTTGGCTTTAAAAAGACACATACATTTTCAAAGACAGATATTTAAGAGTTGAAATAACCCTGCAAAGAAGTGGGAGACTATTTGCAATAGCGGAAGCTCTTAAATGGCAAGATGACTCTGCCTGGGGCTATGTGTGCTGTAGCTGACACAACCCCTGCCTTGTAATAGCAATATTGGAAAGAGACTTTCTCAGTATGCAGCCAGTGGTAAGCATGGCCTCCTTTGCCTCAGCCAAGGCAGCAGAGGAAGTGCTGGCAAGCTCCTGCCCCAGAGTAGTCCGAATTATGTGGCAATGCCCATCTAATTGCCTGTCCTTTCTAAACAGCTTTTGCCCAAAATGCATCTTGAAATTAAGCTGGATGAAGGCAGGTCAGTCTGTGGTAGAAATCTCAGAGAGACTGATCCTGATATTGGAATAGAACAGTAGGACAAGAAGTTAATAAAGACCTTTTGGGATAACTGTGTTATCCTAGGGCTGCTTAGACTGTCTCTTTTACTGTAGGCTCACTCACCAGCATCTCAGGGCTGTGCTCCATCTTGCCCTGCACTGCCACTTAGGGATGAGTAAAAGCTGATCTCTGCACTGTACAAATAAAAAACAATCTTGTTATGTTTTTCTCGACACCTGCAGAGGAAACCTGTGATGCCACTTGCTGTTCGGGTGCTGACCTCTGTCGGTGGGTGGGACTGCCAGGACTTGAATCGGTGGCAACGATTCGCAGCAAGTGCCCACTGTCTTGTGCCTGTTCCCACAGGCAGAAGCAGAAATGAGGAGGATACATTGCCCTTCACATTGCTTGTGGGAGACTCCATGAACGGCATGAAGCCTTGTCATTTCTCTTCTATTACTCAACTAGTTGAACTGCATGGTTCCCACTGAAATGTAAACCTGGGTGCAGTTTTCAGGGTATTTTATGTCCAGGAAAGCTACAAACAGCAAGTACAGCCCTGTACTGACTGTAAAATCTTGGTTTTTACTCCTTTTGTCCCATAGTATCCTTGCAGGAGTTACCCAGAATTCAAGAGGACACAATGACAATACCACTAGGAAGGAAAGGAAGAAGAGAGAGGAGAGGAAGGCAGGAAAGAAGGGAACAAGGAAGGGAGCAAGGAAAAACAGTCTGCAGCCTGTGCCAGAAGGACATATCTGTCTGCTTGCCTGCTTGTCTGCTCTCAAGGGGCTGGCCCTGAGAAACAACATGAGCACAACCACTGTGGAGCACGGGTCTGATAGCTGAGGCCACTCTCCTGACATCCACTGCTGTAAATCTGTCAGTGTAGACAGATTCACTGTTGTGAATGGAAAACAGGCCAGAGGAATAGGTTCACTTGCCAGAGGCCCCTGGCCAGTGATGCTACCTAGGTGGGCTGCAGAGCACCCCAGCATTGCCAACACACAAGTCAATGGTTTAAAATGTTCTGATTTCTTTAAGCGCTCACTTCCAAACCACAGGGCCTAGGAAGGCATTTTTTCCTAGCTGCGGATTTATTAAGAAAAAAGAAGCTTATAGTGATGTTGAAGAGTTACATTTATTCTCCCCTCCAAAACACCTGGAGTTACCTGCCTCAGAAGTTTCGTACCTTAAAAGGCAAACAAAACCAAACGTTTAGGCGAGACCAAACTTGGAAAATTTTACCCCCAAAGAAGGATTGTTCTGAAATTCATCTGCACATAAAACCAGGAGATTCTAATGAAAGCCTCAAAATAACCTATAATTATAGTTTGCACTATCTCTCAAGGAATAATATGCCTTATTACTAATGAAGCAGCAAATAATGTGGCACCCAGTAGATGGAGAAAACCTTTTGTAGTTATGTGTAATTATACATAATTTTTGGCCATGACTTCAGAGTAATTCTGAAACTGAGTGGAATTTTTGGTCCAGCTGTTTGTCCTTGCATGATTTTAAATTGCAGTACTTCATTTAAGAAGTCAAAGAACTTACCGTGTTGTGCAGTTTAAATTAAAATATGATATATGTCTTTAAATTATAAAAGTAATTTTGCTAGCATTCTTTACATTACTTTTTTGTGCAAAGCAGAAAGATTAGAGCTGCTGCTAATAACTAATATGCTGTAACATATATCTAGCTGTAATTCATTATCAATGTACGCTTCTGAAAACTTGAAATGAAAAAAAGAAAGTATAATTCTTGAGATTCTTTTGAAAGCAATTGGACAATTTTGTTAATCTGTACTGTAAACCACAATATTATACTTGAAGTCAATGCTGGAAGAAAAGGAAGATTTCTGCTTCATAAAAATATGTTTTCTATTGTTTTTCTTTTGTATTTGCTATTTTCCATTTGGTACCAAGTACTTCCTTTGCCCTTTCGTTGAACGCAGGAGGATGGTAGAGGATGACACAGGCTCATCAAAACAGAAAATTTCCAAGCAAAAGGATAAACACCATTCCTGCCGGTGCCTGGTCTCCCCCTTCTTCCTGCTGGAAGGAGCAGACAGTTCCTTCCCTCTTGGGATGTCCTGGGGCTTGCAAACCAGTACAAATATGTTGATAACTTTCAGAGCCAATTTACTGCATAGGCAGAATTAGCAGCTGCCTAGGATGATAGCTTGTTTCGCATAGGCATGCTTTCTGATCTTCTTATGCCTAGAGATATAGAATTAGCCCAAATAACATTAGTGCTATGGAGAAGTGTGAAGCAGGGCAGAGGGAGGCAGCAGAGAGATGTAAAGGACAACTAAGTCTCTGCTACAGGTAATGAACCTTTTCTGCAACACCACCCCCGATGTAACCAAAGACAGCAGAGGAAGAAAGCCCTCGATCTTGGACCACCACATCCTGACCCCTTTGGAGTAAGCTATTAGTCCTAGCCACTTTCCTCCTCTCCTCCTTTTCCCTTTCCCTCAACATGCCAAGAGGTGTAAGAGGGACTTTTGGGAGGAATAAGAAGAGGCAATGCATTCTCAGGATGGGTGCATAAAGGCCTGTGGAACTGGGGGTGGACCAGAGGGAGGAAAAGGGACAGAGATTTTGAGGAGGAAGGTGATGGGGGATGGGAGTGTGGCTGGGAGAGTACGAAAGCAACTGCACACCTGCTTACATGTTCCCTGACATCTTGCACGGTCTGATGAAAACCTACTGTCCCTTCTCCTTCTCCTCTCTCCATTGAGGTGTCTCTCAGCCTCCCTCACTTTTGACTCAGACCTTTCACTGAGCACTTTCCCTTCTTATAGCTCAAGAACTTCCTTGACAATAAAGTATTTTTCTTGCATTGCAAGAAACCTAGAGCTTGCTCTGTTCCTGTCAGTCCCATTTGCAGACAGCTGAAGACTTCTCTGTATTATGAACAAAATTAAATTTTGCCGTTCCCAAAATAGGGACTAATATCTTTCATATAGTCTAATTCCTGTCAATAGCAAAGTCTGTGGTGGTAGCAAAGGGTGAGGTTGCATAGGAGGACAGTAGAGCCCTGTGTATGTATTACTGGGAAGTTTGCTTGGTCTCTATAACATGAGCTATTTGGGGAAGGCGGTGCTTGAGGAAGGCAACTTCTCAAGAAATACATGTTGAAGGACTGATGCAGCTGCATCTGTGAGATCAGGAAAAACTCTCTCTTTTACTTAAAACTGTGATGTCATTGCTCTCCCATGCCTACTGCCATAGGCAAAAGTCTATGCCTAAAGCAAGACTTTTAATCAGAGTTTACTAGTCTATATATTTGAAGAGGGATTCATCTCACCAAACATAAGTACTTATTGTGCATTATCTCTTTATAGAGACAATTATGGACTTCTAGCACGTGATTTGTCTAATTCTAAAGTAGACATCTGACACAGATGAGATGAAAAGCTCCCAGCTCCCTGAGCATGCCCTAAACATGTTTGTCTCCCAGAGAACTGCCTCTAGGTTGCCTAACACATATAGAGACAACTGTCCATCCTATCACTCAAAATGCCTGAGCAGACACAGAGAAATACTTTCACTACCTATAGATAACACGGACACTTTTTTGGAGCAGCATAATAAATCCTCTGGTTACAAGGAGGGAGAGAATATGCCCTGACATTTCTATTCTGAAGACACAGAATTTTTAGCTTTTACGGCTATTCTATCCCAGCTTTCTTTTCCTGAATTTTAACTTTTTTAAGAGAAGTTGTGAAGGAATGAAAGAAACGTATCATCTAGAAACAAACAAGAACATTTTAAAAATGAAAAGATAATTGTAATAGTAACAGCTGAAATTATAATAACTATGAACATAATTGTAATAATAAATAACTGAAAACATAATAATTTACAGCACCCAAATTTTCTTCTCTACTGAGAAGTTAATGTCAAATGCTTTGTGAAGAGGTAGCAATCATTATAGTCAGGAGTTTTAGAAAGTAACTACAGTTAGGAGAAACTTTGCAAAATACTTTTGTTTCCGTGTAGCGAAAACACTTTCAAAAGAATTTGCTCTCTAGAAGTTGTGAAAATCCGATCTGTGGCACCATAATGGGAAATGATGGTGCAAAGAAGCTTTGAAAATCTCATCCTTATTTAGGTATTTAAAAAAGAATAAAAAGCATAATACTTAAAATATTGGTTTAATGATTTAACTGTTCCTGTTCTCATGCAGTCCCAGATAAAAAAGGTTCTTTTTCTCCACTGGGGAAAAGTGAGGGGTAAATCTGCTAGTTGCACCTCCAGTAAATTAGTTACAGTGTTCTGATTAATGCAATAGCCATTGCTGTCTCTTCAATAATTCACACAAAATATAATGATTTATAGCATCCAAATTCTCTTCTTTACTGACAAAATCATGTTTAGGTCATACCTATGGAAGTAAGAAATTAAAATTATTATGCTGCTTGTTTTCTCTAGGCAAAGCATTTGCATTTGGCATTTTTACACATATATTTCCTTATTTTGTCCTTTACAACAACATCGGTAACAACTTTGCACCTATTTTGGTATGTTATATTGCCTCTTTCTGGAGGGGTGATTTTCCCTGAGGAAGAAAAGTCTACTTCTGGCTTGCTCAACAATAAATTCCTGTATGCCAGATTGCATAAATATAGGTATGTGAGCCCCACTACAGCTTTAGCTTCAGACCATGCCACAGGCCAGTTCCTTTCCCTAAGCACATTCTTGTGTTGATTCAAAATAAATACTTTTTCTTTTTTTCTTTCCTCCTTTCATCATTATTTTCTCTCCTTTCTTTACTGGATATTCCTGATGTACTTTCTTCACATTTTAACATATTTCCTCTCCCCAGTTACACTGCTGTCCGAAGACTCTGTTTTAAAAGATTCTTGTTCAGCAGATGGGAATCCCACTGCTCTGCTCTAAAAGGAAAGATTGTTGAAAAATCCCACTAAGAATCTTTTTTTTTTGAGCATTCATCAATACTTCATTTAAAAAAATAACATCACCTAATGTCTCTTCCCAAATGAATACTACTATCTTCGCTGACTTTAATTGATACAATATGAGACTAATCACTAATCCTGAAATCACGGTGCTCAAGTCGGCATCATTCCTCATCTTTTGTTTTCTTTCCTTCACACCTTGCTGGAACAATTAGATACTGTATAAATTGTCAAAGGCAAAGCCTAATAATTGCATAACAATAAGCTTTACAAACTCAGAAAAAATTTGGTTGCCTGTCTGTAAAAGCCATTTTCTGCATCATTATTAGTCAGCTATTATGTGGATCATTTTAATCACTAATTAAGGAGATGTCTTGTCCTGTTTCTTCAGTGATAGCTACTAACACAGTATAGTACAGTCTCAATCAAAGGCAGAGGCCATTTCAGATGGTAACAGCTGACCTCCACACACAGATTTTTAGTGGTGGCTGATTTCCCAGCTCTATATGGTGATGGTATATATAATTTCTAAACCAGCACCAAGGCTGATTTTTTTTTAATTGTTTCAAAACTATTTTACTGCTGTGTAATAAGCAGGAGATTCTCCATGGCACTTGAAAGCAAAAAAGATCCAAGAAACAGGTCAAATACATATGAACTGCAGACTCTCCATACTCTGCACAGTGCTGGCGTATTTGATAGTACAATTGCAAACCACCCGTGAGGCAAGACCTTGCCTTCCCCAAAGTCATCTCCCCAGGTCTATGCAGATCAGGTAGAAGAGCTTCCTAACAGCTCCTGACAAAGACGAGGCCTCCCCAAATGCCTGCTCTCTGAGCAGAGCCCATGCATAGCTTTCCCCAAGGTATAGGAAAATCTCATGTGAAGTCTCCATGCACTTGTGGATTTACCAAATTTGGCGCTGGGTGAAGAGTAGATGAACTAGAAGATGTTTTCTATCTTTGATTCTGTTATTCTTGGATTTACACTTCTGATGGGGGTGTTAAAGCTGGAAGAGACAAAGCAAAGTCTGCTTCTAATCACTCCAGCTGATGATTGCAGCAATAACCAGGTCAGGACAAAGTCACTGATCCATTTAGCATAGCTTTATCAGAAAGTTTGTAAAGTTACATAAATAGATGTATATAATTCTAAACTTAACCTTACCAACACACCTAAACATTTATATTTTAACCAAACGTCTTTCACTGCCTCATATATTGTGGGACTGCTGAAGATGGGTTTTAAATGTTTTTTTATGGCAGCAAAATGATTAATATTTCAAATTTGGACATCTCCCGAAACTACAGATACTCTGGCCAATGGTGCACTTGTGTTTCAACCTCAGAAAAGTGGAAGGGTCCTGCTTGGTTATTAATGATTAATTTGTTATCCTTTGAGATGTCATATAGATTGTTTTACACTTACTAATGTCTTTTTCTTCATACAGTCAGCTATGGTGTCGCATGTGTAGCTATGACACACCAATTACAATGTAAGTCTGTTTGCAGCACTCCAAGTGTATTTCATTTCATTTGGTTTTGTTTTTTTTTTTTTTCGTTTTCAGGCAGTTTACTTCATTTCTTCTGTTATTGATATTGAGTGAAACCCCATCACTGAGCAGTTAATTAAAATGCCTCCCTCTCCACTGAAACTTCCCAACCCAGCTGTTCCCTCCCCTTCTTAAACTGTCCTTGGATCAGCCTAATGCAAGTGCAAGTGTTCTTCACATCTGGTTTCCCAAGATGAAAATCTCTATCTCGTTTTTTGAATACATTGCTCTCTTTAGGTGGTACATAAAGACTCTAACAGAGTCTGTGGACCACTGTGTTAAAAACTGTGCAAACAATAATAAAAAAAATAAAACCTCTAAAATGCTTGTTAGTTTAGCACTCACTCTCAGCTTCTCAATACCCTCCTATCTTACTGCCTAACCTACTCTAAAAGCCACGCTTCCAGGATTAAAAACTGGTCTCCAGGCTTTGAATACCCTAATACCTCTGGGCCAACATCTATATTTACCATACAACTTTTCTATCAGGCTTGCAGTATAAGGAGTTAAACACTCAAAAACCTTTTGAGGATGACCTAAGTTAACACCTCTAATGCCTTAATTTCTTGTTTTGTGCTACCATTCCCTGTAATCTACAGTATTTGTGATAGTAAAAAATTAAAGAATGCTGGGCAGCAGTTATAAGATGTTAATAACCAACTTCTTATTTCAAATAAAAGATGTCTGCCCATTTGATAGGTGCATCTGAGAATATCTGAATATGTTGAATATTACTGTAGTCTTGAGATTGTTCTGTTTTGTTCATGGCATAAAAAGGATTATCATGTTGGCATAGAGCAATTTGGGTGGAGGGACAAATGTTAGTGGGGAACATGCTGTGTCTCTGATCAGGTAGCAGTAAAAGTTGTCATTCCTTAATTTTAACCATCTTCTGACTGGGTGTGTAACACATAAATTCAACTGTTTTTAAACAAAGGTCTTGTTTGTGAGGATAAGATTATATATTTTTTTGGCTACAAAAAAAACAACAAATAAAAATCGAACTATCCAAAAGCATTTTGGTGAGTACAATTTGATTGCAAAATAAGGCACTCTGAGAAACCTTTCAAAATGTGTTCAATTTGCCAAGCAATAAATAACCTTCACACCTGATTTGTTTTAAATTAACAAAGTCTACAGTAGCTACCAGCTAGTAGTAAAATGAAACTGTTTCCCTACACAGTCTGGGTATCATGGATTTTAACAAATAGAGATATTCAGATCATTTTCACAGCAGTGGACTGAGTGATTTAATGAGGCTGAAGAAAGGTAAGATTGATTGAAAAACTCTGGAGTATATGGTGTCTCTTTCTCAGATGGCAGTATGTATGCTGAAGACAGAAAGGTAGGTAAATGAAGAAATAAGAGAACATCAGTCAGTCCTTTATCATACCCCTGTACCACTGCTAGGTCTTTGTCTAACATGTCATCATGTTGCCTGCATTAGGAAGGGAAGAGGGCTTCATTCTTGTCAGTAAATATGTACAAAGCCACTGGGCTGGTAACGTGCCAGTCAGCTACAAACTCTGACGGGTCTCTGTTTCCTCCATGTGAATGTTTTTTTCAACACAATAAATATAGATTACATCATCACAAGTGATGCCTTTTTGTGTTGTATGTGCCCTCCATCCATATTTTCTCGATTATAGCAGATAAGTGATGAAACACTTATTCTTTACATCGATAAGAATATACTCTGACTTTTGAAAAAAAACAGAACTCAGAATGCCCCATATAATTACCAGGAGAGTGTATATGCATAAATATAGTTGTCTTATAAAGACAGAAGCTGAAAATATTGTGAGTTATCTTAGATTATGGTGCTGTAGAACATTATTTTGCACAACTTGATGGTGGTGGGTTTTGTGTTGGGTTTTTTTCCCCTTCACGCGTCAACCTGTCTTTATCCTGACCCAAGAGTTTTCTCTCTTTTGCCCTTCAGTCCTCTCCCCCATCCCACTGGGGGGAGTGAGCGAGCGACTGAGTGGTGCTTAGCTGCCTACTGGGGTTAACAAATCACAGGTAGCTTATAGCCTGACTGCCAATAGCCCATTCGTTATTAATTTACTCTCAATATTAATGACTCTCAGTATTTTTTTCAACTCATATAATTAAGTAGATTTATTTGATTTTTAATCTGTATCTCCCAACAGATTCTTACTTATGTATTGTGAGGGGCAGATCTATGATAGCGATTTATGGAATCTAACAGCCATTTTAAGCATTTATGTCCAGTGCTTGTAGACTCAACATCAGTTTACTTCAGAACCATCTGAAAACACAGAATAAAGGAGGAAAAAGAGGAAATACAGTAGAAATATTGGCAAATATAGGAAAAGGATGAACCAGTCTCAAATCTAGGTGACTTAGAGATTTCACATCATTCACACATGGGCTCCCCATGCTCTAGTATCCATCTCACAAATCTCTCACCTTTTCTCTCCCATTGTCCAAATGAATGACTATTTTTCTATCCATGTAAGAAAGAGTGATTATCCCATATGAGAATGTCTTGTCTCCAGACAAAGGATGACTTTCACTGTCTTTCAAAATTAACACAACACTAATATTCAATAAATTATTCTGATGTTCTTTTCTAATTTCATTTTTTTAACTAATAAGATGCAGCGATAACTAACTTACTAATCAGTTGAGTAGATGCTGAGTTTTAGGAGAAGGTACATTGCTAGGCATGATTGGTGCCAACAACACCAGATATCAAGGCTCAGCACCTGAGATGTATCCCTTTCTTTAGTAGGGTTAGCTAAATTCCTCCAGATTTCTTAAGAAATACCAAAGAGCTGAAAATGCCCCAATCAAGGAAGGAGTTACAACAATTAATGGGAACTTTAAGATATTGGAGGAAGCATGTACCTGGATTTTCGATCATTTCCTGTCCATTATACCCACTCTTACAGAAGGGCAAACCCTGGGAGTGGAAATTAGAACATAAAGAGGTGATCAAAACTCTAACTGAAGAATTAAAAACATATCAGTTACTGGGACCAGTATACCCTTGAGACTCAAATAGGGTTTTGCCAAACATGCTACTTACTGTAACCTGTTCCAAACTGGCCCCAGTGGGCCAAAAAGACCTTCATTTTTTAGCTCAACCACATCTAAAGAAACAGAACAATGATACTCTGAATGGGAAAAGGGAGTTTTATCTTTAGTCAGAGCAGTTAAACATGTTGGAAAAATACATCACGTACAACTTGTGCAAACTAGAGCACCAATTAATTTACTAGAAGCAATCCTAAAGGGGACTACTTCCTCAGAAGGAGTTGCACAAAAAGCCACTATCAGAAAATGGTATGCCTACCTAACAGGAGTTGCAGAAAATATGCAATTAAATGAAGGATACCCTAAGGTTTCCAAATTGCAGATGCCCATAAATACAGACCCTTTAGCATTATAACAACCTTTTAAACCTTCACCTATTCTGAATGCACCGCCCCTCACTGAGGGTACACCAACGGAAAACATTTGTTTTACGGATGCTTCAGCAAAAAAGGTAAACAGTAAATGGCAATATAAGGTCGTTGCATTAGATATTACCACTGGCAATCAAGTAATAGAAGAAGGTAAAGGCAGTGCACGAGTAGGAGAAATAAGAGCAGTTGTTTTGGCAGCACAGAATAGAGCAAAAATCATATATGTAGACTCTTACGCCGTGTGGGTTGGTACCACACAGTAGCTCTGTCAATGGGAAACCTTGAATTGGAAGTAAATAGATCCCCAGTTTGGAGAAACAAAGTTTGGCAATTATTACTAGATATAGCCAGGAAAACACCTTTTAAGATGGGATGGGTAAAAGCTCATGCTAAGCATAATCAACCAGCCACAAAGTGGAATCAAAAGGCAGATGAGCTAACTAAAATTAGGAAAATCACCTTGAATCCTCAGTGGTATCAATTGGGAGAATGGTTACATCAAAACCTAGGCCACACAAGTAAAGAAGCACTTTACTCTGCTGCACAGATTGAAGGCTGGCCTATAAACGGAAAAACTTGTGAAACTATTCTTAGAGAATGTCCCCAGTGTAGACTGAAATTACAAGTAGATCATCCTGCTAAAGCACCACTTCTACATATCAGTGAAGGGAAAACTTTATGGTCTACATGGCAAATTGATTATGTCCGACCATGCAAATCCTCGGCGGGATATTGATACATCCTCACAGGAGTGGAAGTAGTCTCCACCTTGCTTATCGCAACTAAGTGTCGGAAAGCCAATGGGCAAAATACAGTGTGAGGACTATCATTTTGGTTCTAAAATCTACTGTCGTGGTTTAAGCCCAGCCGGCAACTAAGCACCACACAGCCGCTCGCTCACTCTCCCCCAGGTGGGATGGGGGAGAGAATCGGAAGGGTAA
>JASVER010000004.1:4729245-4825153 GCA_030449065.1 Oceanodroma leucorhoa | reverse complement strand
ATCAACATTCTTCTTACACTAAATCCAAAACATAGCACTATACCAACTACTAGAAAGAAAATTAATTCCACCCCAGCCAAAACCAGGACATCTACCTACTCCTGATGTTATCCAAAGCAATAATGGCTCACATTTTTCATGTAAGGAAGTGCAAGACTGGGCAAACAAGAGGGAATTAAATGGGTATTCCACACCCCGTACTACCCCCAATCAAATGAGATGGTAGAAAGAGCTAATGGCTTATTGAAAAAGAATCTCAAACCACATGAGGCTCAATGGGATACGCAACTCCCCAAAGTACTCCATCAATTAAATAATATGGGCCTACTGGAAGCCCTGTAAGCCTAGCATTCTTTGTAAAAACTGAGCTKAGCACTCCACCTACTAAGAAAATACAATATCCAACATTACAGCCAGGAGAGCCTGTGGTGGTCAATCTACCATCCATTGGTACTGTGCATACGACTTTAAATCTCATGGCCCACTTGCTGGGAAGCTACCGATAGCAGTGGTGCAAAACATAGAATTAGCACAGAATGGATTTTTTCTTCTTTTTAAGGGGGTAACCTGTTTGGACTCTCCCCACCGAAACAAGTCTCTATTTTTCTCTTACAGCACCCCGCAGGATGGCAAATGGAGTTCATGTTACTATTCCAAACTCTAACAATGCTTCTTCTCCTATCCTATGGTCAAAGAACCCTAGAGTGGCCATGGTCTCAAGCTCATGTTAAGTATACTGGGAATACGTGAATACACTCTAGTAAGGGAGATTTAAAGCTTTCCACTGTCGTCATGCACGGAACTGAAATATACTTAGAAAACGAATGGAGCAGGGATAAAGATGGAGCTGATGATAAAGTTCCCCAAATTTGGGGAACGGCAGGGAAAGAAATTAAAATAAGATGCCAGATGATCAGTGGGTCTACCCATGAGAAGACGTCTCCGATTTCTGTATACAACATTATATCAAACCCAATAGTAAAAGACACGAAGCTTTGCACCTCTGAAAGATTGGATTGTTGGTACAATTTTATCTTACTACAACCTGTTTTTGTCATCTGCCTCTGAGCTCACCATAGCATGGGACTATCATTTAAATTTAAAATAGACATTACTGAGCCTAGTACAATAATATCAACCCTGATTGTAAAGGATAAGAAAACTCTATCTCCACAAATTTCTGCTCTATTCCCACAAATTTCTGAAATTGGACCGTATGTGATCAAAAGTACAGGCCAAAAATGAGTGTTATTTAATCCATCATGGTCTCTTAAACGAGTAGAACTACTGATGCAAATTAGTATCTCTACAATCAAACTGACCTGTTCACCATTCCTAAATACATCCTATGCAGGATGGTTAGCATGGTTACATGGGCGAACCCTCACCTCTCCAAGACGGACAAGGAGAGATGTGACAGGTATCATCACAAGGACAGGATTGGGAGTCTTAAATAGTATAGATGCCGAAGTACTCGTAAATAAACTGAGCACAACAAGAATTGATTTAAACAAATTAGAACATGCATTGCGTTCTTCTCTATTAGCATTGGGAACTAACCAATGGCTCTTATCTGATATATTGCCTTAGTGGGAAAGAATTAATGAATGGGACCACCAACTGATTGTGGATGCATCTAGTGCAGCCCAAAATAATGTTTCTCTAGCTCTTAGTTGTACCCATTACCTGGTGGTATTTAGGCAATTTCACTTATGACCCCATCAACAGTAAGGCCACAGCTTTTGTCTTAACCATATGCAATGTTTCGATGTACACCATATACCCAATCATTGCGTCAGGATTCAATCATAATGGAACTATACTCTATCCACTAGAACATAGAGTGTGGGCCCAACAAAATGGAAAAAAACAGCAAACTGTTGATGTTAGCGCATGCGTTGTACGGGAACAACAAGGATTTATTTGTGAGAGTAACACCATCAAAACCCAAGACATTTGTCTTGACAATGAACAAAATGTTTGTCATTTTGAAATACACCTCAATGAAATCCCTGAAACTGTACTTAGAATCATTAAGGTTGGAAAAGACCTCTAAGATCATCGATCTTGTATGTACTGGAAAAGGATGTGTTTGTATGAGAACCCTTTGTGATTTTATATTCATAGATAACATTACTCAAATATTTGTGTTCGCAACTTTACTAAAATTATGGAATGYGACTTTAATTATTCAGCTCCTGTTATGTCTTATCAATTGTTACAGTCTAATTATACATTGAGTCAAGATTTATTTCCTACCCTCATCAGAATGAATCTTACATTGGTGAAGAAACTACTGCAACACGATGACCTGTGTCAACTGCTAGAAAGCATCCGAAACAAGGGACACAAAACACTAATCACCGTTCATCATGATACAGAAGAGATACACCATGTCTTGGAAAGGGTGAAGAAGGATGGAGAACACCATTGGTGGGAAACTCTTCTTGGATGGTCACCGACAGCAACGGAAATTTTTAATTTCATGCTTCACCCAGTTGTGATTTTACTAGTTCTAACTTTAATATGTCTATTGCTTATAATTATATTGTATACAAAGGTTTGGTACATGATAAAACAAACAACCCAACTTCAACCACCCAAAACATACAAATTAACACATAACAAATAGCAGTGCTTCACTATCTACTTACCATGGATCTGTAAGCGCACAAAATATCAGTATACTATTTGTGGCACAGAGGCAAGAGGTGACCGTACCACCACTCTGTGAGGGTAAGATGAATTGACTATAGTGACGAGGTGGAGTGTGGCGGTGTGCTCCTGCCCCCTCCCTCAGCTCAAGCAGTCATGATGGCTGCATCCAGCTTAAGGTGGACTTTGGGGAGATGGATGGCAATACAGTAGTCAAGGGCTGTCTGGCACAGCGACCCAGACTTCTTGCTGGTATGCAAATATGACTACAATCAGTCATCCTACTCCATAAATAGTGGACATCCCAGGGCCTGCTGAGCTCTCCTGCACGACAGCGGGCTGCACGCCAGGATCTCCCCTTGAGTAAGGACACCTCTCAAGGTTACTCCTCAAGGTTGAGAGAACCCTTATCGTGTCAGATACGTGGTAAAGTGAATTGGGAATAAGCGCGCTGGAACTTGTAAGGATTGATTGATTGCACATATATAATCCTTTAGACATAAACCATTGACCAAGTCTGGGACTAAGTCTGGATCCAGCCTCACCTAGACTCCTTTCTGAGAAGGAGTTTAGGATCCAAGTGGGTCCTCTCTGGACCTCATGACTCAACGGGAGGGTCTCCCTAACAGTTTTGTCTGACCCTGTCCCTTATGCAGTAAATAATCAAGTGTACCTTGCCACTGAATCTTGTTAAACCACTGTTGCATTTACCATTGAACTTTGTTAACACACTGTTTATATCAATAAAATATATTTTTGCTTCTCTCTTGTGAGTGAAGTGCATCACTGTCTGCAACAGATCCCTTCTTCCTTCATGGATACTGCTCCCTTTTCCAATCGGTGTTTTATTTTCTTCTTAGTGTAAAACGACCTCACTCGACCTTCCCTGCACATTAGTCAGACTTACAATGAAAACTGAATTATTAGTTTACCTCATCTGGTGTTCATTGCTGTAATATGGAGCTGTTCAATGGACATTAGTGGCTTTGCACACCAATACTATGGGGTACTGGATGATACTATCTGGCTCTTGGGCATACTATCAGCTTGGGCATAGGACCATGGCACTCACAAATCAGCAGCATATGGACAGTCTAGGCAACCAATGAAAAACTTGGGTTTGTGGTGTGTTTAGCATTGCATAACATACATTTCCTGATTTGCAACCACCTTTCTGAGTGCTTGTTATTTTGGAAAGACAGATCAAGTAGACAACTGTGAAGGTTGTATTTTAAAAGGTTTGTTGACCGTAAACATGAAACTACGTCCGTAGAAGGTCCAAGATCAGAATCGTGGTCTCTTTGGCAGATTGAAACTGCAGTACCTGTCTCTAACAACTTAATTTGTTACTGATATCTAGTCAGAGTAAGGTTGTACAGACAACTTTAATCCAGATATTACTTTATTACCTTATTTTTGAGTGCTTGATTTTGTGATCCTAATATTTGTAATTGTTTTAGATAGAATAAATAATAAATAAAATTAATAAATAAAATAATCTGATTCGATTGAGTAGATGTCAGTTGCAGCTGCAAATGCTGACCACCTCTGAAGGTGTTCGCTTCAGATGTGTTGAAGGCGAAAAACCAGCCTTGCTGTATGGTGCAGCACAATGTTATACTACCACTTCATGATTTATGGAAAGCTTTTATTTTCTTTTCAGAATCTTTAGAATAGGCAGCAAACCCTTTCTTTTGTTACCAAAGAGGAAAGGTTTAAAATTACATTTAACACAGTCTTATCTATAGCTTTTGAAGCAATAATGTTGTTTCTTATGTGTGAGAAATCCTAGCAGAAACTAAGAATCCATAGTTAAACATTTTAAGGTATATTTAACAGTAGTAGCATTTCTATTAACTGTTTGTATGCAGTTTAAAAGGCAATTAAAAATCACTAGTGAGAACTAATGTAATCTTCCTATAATCCTTTTCTTGGATCAGAGATATTGACTTTGCCTCTTTGCAAAGCATGGGTGAATGACTTGAATCTAGGAGAATGTCTTACAGTTGTTTGTATCAACAGTGAATTTCATTAATATCATGAAAAAAATTAATATTCTGATGCAGCTAAGAAGGACAGTAGCAAATAAAGTTTATTACTTGTAAACAATATCCTGTTTTACATTCCTAAAAACCAATGCTATGTGTTTTTAGGATGATACAGGATTAGCCACTGGTGGCAAGTACATAAATACCGCACAGATAGTATGGTAACATCTAATCATTAGAACATGGACTTTGAAAATTTATTTCATTGTAAATAAAATCAGGAGTTTCCATTAGTTTAAAACAACAGTAGATAAAAAGACTCCCTCTTCACAAAGAATAAAACTCATAAAGGATTCAGAGACAGAGTAATGTCTGATTTTGCTATGAGGCGGTTATAATAATCACAGCCATCAAAATGAATGCCCTTTTAAAAATCCTTTTCCTCCTGAAGTGCCTACCTATGATATTCCAAACAACCGTATCTGCCTCTTGGCACCTATTTAAGATATACCTGGCAAATGAAAATTGAATTAACAATAATACTTTAAAAGTCCCGAAGGCAATATTGAAACTCTATATACTTATAGAAGAAAACAGTTATTCTCCAAATGGCTGGCAGCACCATCACCAGGCTATATAGTAACAGATGCCAATGAAAATGATTGCATGTTTCTTTCTTCTCACTAGATAACCTTCAGGTATAATAATTTCAGGCTTTCTGATTTTCTGGCTCACTTTCCATACCTATTACATGCAATAGCCTCAACACCGAAAGTTGCATGTCAGTCACATAGAGAATATCTGAAAATATACCCAAGGTTTAATTTATTGCTCTGGCTTGCTGTATTCCATGGTGTAAATGCCTCTGTACATCCGTCTGAGGAACTGAAGTGACCCTAAAGGCTGAGTCCAGTCCAGTCCTTTGCAGAGATGTCCATTGAAGCATACACTGTAAGCCTCCTTCCTGCACTAGCACATTTTGGGCAGCTTTTGGCCGTTTGTCTAACTCTACCCTTTGCTAGGCCCAGGGAGTTCCCCAATGCTTTAGTGCTCTTTGATCTCTTTTCTTTGACTTGGCAAAGCAGTTCTGCCTTAAGGGTGGAACGGAGGAATCTTGCACTCACAGCCATAAATCTGGCAACTGTGTTTAAGTTCCTGTTAGGGTCCTGCTTATCTAGGCGACTCCTTTACTTTTCTTGCTTAGCAGCTTTGTTGATCTAAATCCATGGGAAGCAAATGCTCGGAGATATATATAATACACATTAAGAAATAATATATATATTTTATAGTTTATCATGATCTAGTGTGCATTGGGGATAATGGAGTGTTTCTTTTATGCCTTTAATATTTGAATACGCAGAAGTATCTTTGCTATACTCCAGTCTAAATTCATATTGCCAGAATATGGGTAGACAAAACATAATAAAGTATCATGAATATTTTGCAAAATGATACTAATATTTTCTCACTTCTACTAAAGATTATGCTATGTTTTAGAGTCAGTCTACTGCATCCACACTGATAGGCATTGTTATCTTCAAATCATCTAGCACCTCAAGAACCCTCCTCTCTTCCCTGACTCCCAGGCAGAAGGACTTAACAATTTCTACCACTGAAGTGTTATCACATTTCTATTACACTAATCCACAAGATTATCTACATCTATTTGTATGATAATCTGATCCTTTCCTATATTAACATAACCTGGAAGTACAGTAAATGTACATACAATTATTTCAAATAAAACCACGATACCATTAAACAAAACTGATCCTAACACTGTTTCCTGAACCACACATTTAATTGCTTTTGAACCTAATAGCTCCTATTCATAACTCTCTGTAGTCTTTTTTTATCTATCTTTCAATTCTAATATTAATCTCCTTCTACTCCATCTTAAATCTGAATTTGCCTTTGCTTAAAACTTAGTAGTGTAGGTTCATTGTATTAGTCTATGAATAGTTACCCAGAAAGGATATTAATTTAGACTGACATCTTCTAGCCAGTGTACATGGGCTGTCTTAACAGCAGCTAATAGTAAGTATATCAATGGTATTGTAGTTCACAAAAAATCTTATATTAGGTAAAATAAATGGTCTAGCTATTTCACAGTCCTCTCTGATAGAGTCAAATGCCTCAGCAGGATTACTTGCCCATAGTAGAGTCATATTCTCAGATACTTAGTGATTTGTTAATATCCTTTTCTAAGCTTATGATCCAAACCTTTGAAAAGGCTGTAGTTAACTCCTGATGATTCTGTGGAAATTATTGCGCTAGATGTGTGTGAGAATGGCTCTGTATTTTTTTGGACATTTATATTCCAGATAATTTACGTGAAACAATTTTCTTTTAGTTTCTGGCCCAAGACACATACTTTACACAAGACCTTTAATAAACAGCTTTATGTCAGTAATTCTTTGTTTTAAGAAATACTATAGCACAAAAGTGGCAGGCGAGTACTACCTGGCAGTCATAGCAATCCTTTAGCCCTTTAGCCCTACCCGTACCAGTACGGAGTCTTAAGTACGTCTTAAAATTTTCCAAATACATTCAGCAGGGAATCTGTAACAGATGATAGTGTTGCATGTTAGCCCTGGTAGGCAGCTCAGACTTACACAGCCATTTGCTCACACTCTCCTGGTGGGATGGGGGAGGAATGGAAGGGTAAAAATGAGAAAACTTGTGGGTTGAGACAAAGAAAATTGAATAGGTAAAGCAAAGCTGTGCATGCAAACAAAACAAAACAAGGAATTCATTCACTACTTCCCATAAGCAGGCAGATGTTTAGCCATTTCCAGGAAAACAGAGCTTCATCATACGTAACAAGAATTATTTGAGAAGACAAACGCCATCACTCTGAACATCCCCCTTTCCTTCTTCTTCCCCCAATTTTATATGCTGCGCGTGACGTCATATGGTATGGAATATCCCTTCGGTCAGCTGGGGTCAGCTCTCCCGGCTGTGTCCCCTCCCAATGTCTTGTGCACCCCCAGCCTACTCGCTGGCAAGGCAGCATGAGAAGACCTTGATGCTGTGTAGGCGCTGTTCAGCAATAACTAAAACATTGGTGTGTTATCAATACTGTTTTGGTCACAAATCCAAACAATAGCACCATACTAGCTACTATGAAGACCTTTAAGTCTGTCCTAGCCAAACCCAGTACATAGAGGAAGGAATCCCTCTCCATTGTCAAATGAATTTATAGTAAATAAAGATTAAAATATTAGCTTCCCAAAATTCTTAACAGGCTGGCAATAAATTACAAAAGATTAAAGAATTTATTAACTAGGTCAAAGCCTTTCAAAAGATTCTAAATGTTAAAAAATCACACTAGAGGTTTTTTTCAGCAAACTTTTTTTCCAACTGGAAATTAAAGAAAGACTCAATAACATGTGTTTTTCTAATGGCATCAGTTATTCGTTTGCAATCTTTCATGACATGAAGTAAGAAATGGAATAAAATAGGGAAAAATGTGAGTCATGCCTTATTTGCCTAGATGCCTCTCCTGACGTTAGAACCATCTGTAAAGTTTATTTGCTACATTAGATAAATGAGTGATTTTTCTTTCCCAGGGCTAAAGCCATTTTTAATTTAATTCAATATCATGTAGGGTTTGTCCTCTGCAATGACTTCTACAACTATTCTCCTTTTACTCTGACTTTGCCTCAGGCCTGTGTATTTTTAACCTGCGAAATGCAAACAGGTATCCTTTATCTAACCACAATAAGAACCAAGTTCCAAAAATTGGAATATGTATTACATTAAAACATACAGCAGACATACAGGAAAAAATCTTAGCATTCAGCATAATCCAGTATATGTGTAATGGTCAACCATGGCAGGATGTATCTCACCTAACATTGCTAAAACTTTACCTGGGTTTAATAGGTTTAGGCAAATTCACTGCAGAAAAAATCCATCAAAGACTCTGAAATACACGGGACTCCACCTTCTGACTCAGTAAGTTGCAAGGCCACAGTTAATCAAATGCTAAAAGACTATTTAGGGAAAGTATCTCTATATATTTACTCTATGCTTACATTCTTCCCTTCTAAATAAAGGAGAGAAAGTGAGAAAAGATGCATACTCTATATTGTAGTATCAGAACATATTTGCTCTATACTTACATCTTTATATTCCTATTGCATATTTTATTAGTCATTGTTGCAGATAGGGTGCAAGCCTAGACAGGCCTTTATTCTGATCCAGTATGGAGTCATTCTTCTACGTTCTTATATTCTTAACCTCATTTACCTACAAGGGAAACATCTGCATCAGAGCTGCAGGGCACCTATGAGGTTTTTGAGGTGAGTAGATCCAGGCAATTTTAGAATGTGATTCATCTGACCTGTTGAATAACACCTCTGCATCTGGAAAATGTAGGACGTATAACCTACAAATCCCAGCCGAGAGTATGAATTATCTTTTATGTTCGTGCTCACTGATTATGCCTGTATCAAATCTTTTTATCCTCATTAGTGCTGTGTGGCCAGCCAGAATATAACAGGCAGCTGGAATATATTTTTGTTTGATACAATTGTTTCAATAAGTTTCTGGAATATATTTTTCTTTGATACAATTGTTTCAATAAGTTTCTGGAATACATTTTTCTTTGATACAGTGTAGTAGGGAGTGAGGCATTTATGCTCTGTCACCAAACAAATTGGTCTTCATTAAACTTTTTATGGAAAATGACAAAATTTAGGTATGGAACCTAATTATCTCAGAATTCCCAGCATCATTAACCAGCCTATGATCGGCTCTATTCAGAAGACCTGTCTTGGGCCATATGATTTCAGTGTGGTTTGGCTTCATAAATAGGAAGGTAGAACAGAGTTATACTCCTGCTGAATGTCATGGTAGATCTATTCTATGTTAATGAGGAGACCTGAATCCTGAATATGCTTAATATGATGCATGGTTATATTAGCATTCTGGCAAAAAGCAAATTTCTATAACCATTTCATTTAGAAAGATGTGTAACAGCTTCTATGTACGTGTGTATCAATCACTACATTTGCAAATGTCTCCTTTCCAGACATGCTGAACTCTGAGTAACTTGTATGTGGCATTTCACAAGATGATTAGGTTTTCTCATCAAAATCATACTGAAGGAAGAATCCTCAAAGGCAAGGCAAAAAGGACCATACAGTAATGCCAAGAGCTACAACGACTGGATAATGATCTGAACTTTCCTCCTCTACAAAATATAACTAAAAAATCTGAATTCAGGAAATTCAAGAAAATGAAAAAACACTTTGTTTGACAGGACAGAGAAATGTCTAAGCCTCCTACCCAAGTTCTAAGTATGGGAACTATCTCAAAATAACTATCCAATAAATACTACTGAGGGCAATTGATAACATTAGGTTCTAAAACGTGTAGCACAGAATCCAGAACAAGACAGTCAGTGATCCAAGTCGTTAGGTATTAATTACATAATAATACATACAATATATTTACAGCATGATAACCCTTCTGCACTGAGTGGGTATTCAAATGAAGCATTAATTCTTAATTTATGTCCAAATCTGTTAAGAAATGAGTCTTTGTATATTCTGAGAAGGAAATAAAGGTAGAAAGTGAGTGAGATGTAAGTGAACCATCACCACACCAGCAATAACTTTTGTGGTATGCAATAACATTTTTTAACCTGTATGTTCTACCAAAATCTGCTGTTTGGAGGTTATACAGGCCATTTTTCCCATCTCTTCATAATTTACACCTTCCATAGGAAAAATAATCCACTGAGATGTGTGGACACAGTGCTCCAGATGTGTTCTCACAAGTCCTGATCAGAGAGGAAGAATTATTTCCTTCAGCCTGCTGGCTGCACCCTTGCTCATATTGTCCAGAAGGCTGTTGCCTTTTTGTGCACGAGGAGCCCCAAGTCCTTTCCTGCAAATCTGCTTCCCAGTAAGCCTATACTGGTGCATGGGATTTTTCTTCCCAAAAGGCAGGATTTGGCATTTCACTTCGTTGAACTTCATGAGGCTTCAGTCAGCCCATTTCTCCAGTCTGCTGAGGTCTCTCTGAATAGTAGCCATGCCCTCCATCTTGATGACTGCTCCCTTAATTTTGTATCATCTGCAAATTTGCCGTGAGTGCTTTCCATCCCATCTATCAGGTCATTAATAAACATGTTAAATTAGTATTGGCTACAATTGGCTCTTCACTGCCTAATGACGGGCTGCCTGCCATGCTTTGTACTGCTGATCACAAGCCACTGAGTATGGTGGTCCAGCCAAGTTTCCACCTACCTTATAATCCACATATCCGAATCATGATAAATGTTGCTGCAAATGTACCATTTCAGTAGAACAACTAGCCTTCAAGTAGTCTAGCCAAAATTCAGCTTAGTTGGGAAGCAGTTACGAAAAACTGGAGACAGGATTTTCTCTCTTGGTCAGAGGCATTATTTACAGTGATGAAACAGGGATTCTAGACAACTAGCTTAGGTTATAGATCTTTAAAGTGGCAAAACTTAAAAGTGAGATGAAGCCATCCTCATTTAAGAACTTTCCATTTCAAAACTATAGAGAGTGACTGACCTAGCAATCCTTCAGAAACAGATGCAAGTATCTGCAAAGAATTGCAGAACAAATGGAATATAAAGAAGAAATCATTCCTATATTTCTGCATTGGTCAGGTGTCATCTCGTTGAGGAACTGCAAAATGAGAGCCGTATAGACCACCAATTAGAGAGGATCTAAAGGACAGTCAGAATGCCTAGGAGCATTGAAAATGTATTACCTAAGGAAACATTGAGAAACCTTAAGTTGTTTTGCCTATGCAGTTCTCTCCAAGTCCATGGTGGAGACAGCAAGAAGTAATGAGCTTAAACTGCAGCAAGAAAGGTAAGATTCAGATTTTAGGAAAAGGCAAGAAAAGGAAACACTTGAGCAAACTGCCTGACATAGCTGTGGAATACTTCAGTCCCGTACGAACATACTACTCCTAACTACTCCTAACTCCTAACACGCATCTTAGTGCCCTCGGTCACAGGATCTCTCCCAATCTATATTTGGCAGTGCTGTGGTTGTTGCATTAGCACTTGCTTCTAGATAAACATACCTCTATTTTGTGGCTAGCTAGGGGGAAACCTTTCTCCCTCTCTCATCAAGCACACAGTGACTGCGTACCAAGCTATTTGATCAATCTGGGCAAAAACATAAAATCTGGCCCTCAAGAGCTCTTGCCTTCACAGCAGGGCAGCATGACAAAATTATGGTTTTCTTTCTGACTGTTGGTAGCATAAACAAGACATTAATTCTTTTATAACCGTGTCCTGGTTTCAGCTGGGATAGAATTAATTTTCTTCCTAGTAGTTGGTATGGTGCTATGTTTTGGATTTAGTATGAGAATAGTGTTGAAAACACACCGATGTTTTAGTTGTTGCTAAGTAGTGTTTACACTAGTCAAGGACTTTTCAGCTTCCCATGCTCTGCCAGGTGCACAAGAAGCTGGGAGGGATTATAGCCAGGTCAGCTAACCCAACTGGCCAATGGGGTATTCCATACCATATGATGTCATGCTCAGCATATAAAGCTGGGGGAAGAAGAAGGAAGGGGGGGACGTTCGGAGTGATGGTGTTTGTCTTCCCAAGTCACCGTAACGCATGAGGGAGCCCTGCTTTCCTGGAGATGGCTCAACACCTGCCTGCCGATGGGAAGGAGTGAACAAATTCCTTGTTTTGCTTTGCTTGTGTGCGCGGCTTTTGCTTTACTTATTAAACTGTCTTTATCTCAACTCACGAGTTTTCTCACTTTTACTCTTCTGATTCTCTCCGCCATCCCACCGGGGGAGAGTGAGCGAGTGGCTGTGTGGGGCTTAGTTGCTGGCTGGGGTTAAACCACGACAAACCGGTATGCAGTTCTATAAAGGAGTAATTGATTTGTTTCATTTTTTCACATACAGTTACTTTCAAGAATGGGATTATTTAACTAACATTTACCACTCATTTTTGAAGTCTTTAAGCATAAGCATAAGAAGTACATATAAAGAATAATCTTTAGTTCTACAATAGCTCAAATTAAATAAATATTTTTTGGTACTTGATCTGTCATCAGTCACAATATTGTGTTGACCAGTCAAGTAAAACTAAAACTCTTTAATAAATTTTTCATTCCCAATGAATAAGAATTGAAGATGGTCTTGTTGGGAATGTGTGTGTAACAGATATGATGAGTAAGCCATTCATTATGAATGAAGCAATATTAATGGAGAGTAGTCCATACCACATATTCTTACAGATGCATGTTAAATACATACATCAAAGTATCTAAGAAACAATGGTACAGTAATTCTGGATCCCCAGTAGTTCCTCATACACTTAACAAAGATACATGGATTATGGTTATATTTGGAAGGAAATTTTCCAAATTCCTTTAATATATATTTTATATTTGTATTCTATTATATTGTATTGGTTTAGTTTTCCTTGATTTGGACTTGAGTTCTCTGAGGAAATAGTTCGTACCAGTAGAACCATAGTTGCCAGATCACCTTTAACCTCATCAATTGTGTCCACAAGCAAGGCTGAAAATGCAGACCAGCTAACTAATGAAAAGACATTTTAACTAACCAATAAGCAGCCCTACTATGAACATCACAACTGACTGATCATTGAGACACATGTCCTGTGTTATCTAGGATCTTCAAGGAAGAGATCATTCCCTCAGCACCTGCATGGACTATCTGTGCAAATACGGTGACTCCTGCTGCCAGCAAGGTGCTCCAAGACAGGTTTCTACAAACTAGCAAACAAGAGATTCAGTCTGGAAAGATTCAGCAAAGGATCTATCATAATTAAAATCATCAGGCATACCCTCTATCACAATACGGAAGCAACAAACACATACATGCCTTTGTTCAGGTCATCTTCCCAAACTGTGAGGAAGCCAGACCCAAAGTCAGCTATTACTATAGAAATAGAATGGTTAACACTCAATTATTGTGAGAAGTCTACTGGACTTTATAAATGAAGGAAAATCACTTCCTTCAGAAAAATTATGACATCGCTCTGGATTTACAGTGCCATGAAGAAGCTCCATGAGTCGCATTTTCTGGACCCAAACATGCATTTTATGCACTGTATGACTGGCACTTGCATGATCAGGATATGAGATTTCACAATCTTTGAATAAAGTGTCACATTCTTCCCATCAGAATGTAAGACAATCCACTGGGAGCCTCAGACTTATGTAGAACAAGGCATGGACAAGCTACAAGACATTTTCTTCCTATCCAGAACTGCTGCAGAGCAGTGCATCGGAAATCACAGAATTCCCTTGATAGCTTTCCAGCTAATATCCCCCAAGTGCTCATCATTCTAGGAGAATACAAGTGGAAAAATGATGAAATTATGAGCCTAAGTGATATATGAATGTCCATTCATATGCAAAATATAAATATGAGCTTTCTATTATTGTAGTCTACTGCCTGTGGGCTTCCTTAGCAGCTACCTTTTTACTACACTTTCCTTCTGTAAAGGGGGTTTGCATTTACTTCAGAGAAATGTTGCTGGTACTAGAGACTTTAAAATTAAAAGAGCTGTATGAAGAGAAAGCTTATTTTACTATTGTGTTAAGATGGGGAGTTTGTATATAGTTTGAGGTTGGAAGGTAAGGAAAGACAAAAGTGAGGCCCCTTCATTTTGACAGCTGAATTCCAACAGCACTTGGAAGAGGGAGATAAGATTAAAACCTCCACCATTCATAAAATGTTCCATTTAGCTGAAATAGGCCTTATCTTTTGGTTTTATAAGATAAACTTCCTTAATACAAACTGTAATTATAGGAAGTTTTTCAGGAAATTGTTACATTACGAAGAAACGTTTTGTAATAATATGCATAATAAATACTGTAGACATTAGCAGGTTTAATTCTTCTGAGGAGTCCGTACTTGCCCTGGTCATTGGCTGTTGTTCAAGGGGAGAAAACATTTGTTTTTAAAGATGATTGATTATTTTTGATAACACTTTGCCAATACTTACTTTGTAAATCTTTTATAGTAAATCTTTTCCTCCTCCACCCCAAAAGTAGTTCTTCAGCCATTTCTCATTTTCTATCTTCTACATTAATATATCTTCAACTCCTCTTCCTGTAGGCCTGTTTATGTCATCTTATACTGCTTGAAATTAACTGTGAGTGGTACCAAGGAATAAGTCACCTAGTCAGTGTTCATTTTTGTCATTTATACTGCCCAATGAATTTATTGAAAGTCAAATATTTTTCATTTTACTTATCTTACTCAAAATCAATAGGAATTTTTGCAGAAATAGGCTAGCTAACTTCAATCTTACCAACATATGCCAGCTAGTTAGTTCAGTATCAAAGTCATACATTTTGCAGGCTAGTAATTAAGTTATTGTTATTTTATTTCTCATGACTCATAGAACTATAATTAACTAAGATGTAGTTATTATTTGCTAGGCTAGTAACAATAATAACAATAACAACAATAACACTTATAAGACACATGCCCTGTCCTTTGCCTAGTATAGTAAGTGCCTCACTTCAATGAGTTCAGGTTTCTCCCTGTGGTCCAGGTTTGGCACTTAACCACTGGCTCATGATATAGTAACACTACAGAAGATTACATGTAAGGAGATGTTCAGTATGAAGCTGTGATTGTTTCAGCCCTCCTTTCCCAAGTAGTGGTACAGAACATTCCCACATACGCAGGCAGTCCCTATTGCAATCTTCCCGTTTGGTCTGTTTTGAGGGTGCCATGAGGAACCCAGGAAATTCCTACGTGAGTTGGAGGAACTAACACTTGAGTTATCTCAAATGTTCTTGGATTATGTGTGTAAGAGTAAGATCATTTGTGTAAAAGTCCTCCTTTCACAGCTATGCAGAATGGTTGTTGTCGTGGTTTAACCCCAGCCGGCAACTAAGCACCACACAGCCGCTCGCTCACTCTCCCCCAGGTGGGACGGGGGAGAGAATCGGAAGGGTAAAAGTGAGAAAACTCGTGGGTTGAAATAAAGACAGTTTAATAGGGAAAGCAAAAGCCGCGCACGCAAGCAAAGCAAAACAAGGAATTCATTCACTCCTTTCCATCGGCAGGCAGGTGTTGAGCCATCTCCAGGAAAGCAGGGCTCCATCACGCGTAACGGTTACTTGGGAAGACAAGCACCATCACCCCGAACGTCCCCCACTTCCTTCTTCTTCCCCCAGCCTTATATGCTGAGCATGACATCATATGGTATGGAATACCCCATTGGCCAGCTGGCCTAGCTGTCCCGGCTATGCTCCCTCCCAGCTTCTTGTGCACCTCACAGAGCATGTGAGCTGAAAAGTCCTTGAGAAGTAGACTACCTAGCAACAACTAAAAACATTAGTGTGTTATCAACATTCTTCTTATACTAAATCCAAAACATAGCACTATACCAACTACTAGAAAGAAAATTAATTCTATCCCAGCCAAAACCAGGACACTGTAGATGAATCAGGAATACTGTATCCCAAACTGAAAAAAAATGGATAGATGGTAGATAGGTAGGTAGGCAATTCTTACAGAGAAATTCCTAACCATTCGTAAGAGAATTCCAAGAATTAGTAATGGCTGTTAGTTTGTTTTTATTGCTAACGAAGTATTTCTAGCTATCTGCATTTTTCATTAGATGCAAAATTAAATAGAGCTTTGTTATCAAATCAGAATACAGGCAATGCAATAATTTGTGCATGCTGATTGTACGTGGATCAGGAGAAAGTAGTTTTCAAATTCACAATTTTGTGGATCTTCATATACAGAAGTCATAATACATATTTGGATGGAAAATTGTGAATCTTGCCCTTCCTTTCCCTTTTCAAGCCTTCTCTGTGCTCTAAAAAGCAAATGAAGTCTACAAATCCTAACCAGCACAACTGTCAAAGTTATTAAGAAATTTTGTTAATTAAGGGTTGCTTTCCTAACCTCCTTTGGGTTTCATTGCTGACATTCATTTTCATTACACACATTCTGTTCTCTCCAGCTGCTTCACATGGTAGTTTTCACAGACTTATTTAACATTGCTGAGGTTTCCTTACCTTGTGCTGACAAGGGTTTTAGAGGACTGTGGCTGGAGGCTGGTGTTCAACATTTACCACAAGCTTGTACAAAGGTCTGATCAGCAATAGTTAGACTTGCTTAGAATTTCCTCACCCTAAAAAATAAATGACCCTTTCAGAACAACTGTGGACAATGTGAGTCCCTTTCTTCTTAGTGGATAAGGAGTGCTTTTGACTGTAGTTTTAAAAATCTTTTGGGTTTTTTGTTTACAAAAGAAAATTTTTTTAAAAAAGTACTTTAATTCTCTGAAAAATGACAGTATCTGCAATGTAAGCTAATAACCTTCTAAAGGAGATGTTCATGTTCAAATAATAAGTTTTTAAAGCATTTCAAACAGATTAGTTCCACATATTATGTTTAATAGAAAAGGTTCATTTCTTCTCCAGCGCTTAGGAGTTCATTTACATTACAGAGCTCTTTGAAAAAAAAGGTATTTCTTAGCAGCAGCAGCAAAAATAATAAAAACTACTTGTATGTTCAAGTCCCAACTTTGTATTCCAAATAGTTGAGTGTGCACACATGTCAATAGCTTTTGCTTGAACTACTCTGAGGCTTAAACATGCAAACACCCGTCCTGAGTCCATTCAATGATGCAGCTAGCCACTGCTAGCCACTATTTATGCAGATAACTACTTACTAAAAGTGGAAACTAAGAGTCTGTTTTAAACTAACACAGCCAGGAGCTAAAACCTCAGTCAGTCCTTAATCCAAGCAGCTAGGAAGCAAAGAACATGCTCAATGGAGGCATTAGATACAGAAAGGATATTTGTATAGCAATATACAGTGATGGTGTTGCTTGTGTATAACGTATACAAAGAAAGGGGTTTAAGACTTGTTTTTGCAATGAGTTGTGTACTTTGAGAAGTCAGTGCCATAAAAGATGAGTAACCTACCAGCCCTCTTGTACTTCTAGCTGAAGTTAAGTAGCATTTATGATACATTCAGTGTGTTTGAAATGAGTAGATGTGAATTTCCTTTTCTTGAAATTAAAGTATATGTATAGTACAAGTACAATCACAATACAGTCTGCTTTCATTTATTTTACAAACTCTTTTTGACTCTTCTGATACCTGTGCATGAAAGAGAGCGAGGCAATTAATCTCATGTTATGAGTTGAGAAGTAAAAGCTGTTGATGACTCAGATATGGAGATTTGGTGGGAGGATACACAATGCACTACTCTGGCAATAGGGAGTTCACCAATTATCCTCACATTGTGTCTGAAAGGAAGTGTGATGTCATGACCAGGCCAGAGGATAATCTTGAAGCAGCTGAGAAATATCCACAAGAAAACTATGCCCTGAAAGCTTTCTTTATCAGGGACACAAGAAGACACGGGGAAATCACCAGAATGTGACTATTGTGACTCAGTAATTTCACTTTTTACAATAAATTCATGAAAGCACTAAGTAATTTTCATGTTCCCACATATACTTCAGTACAGGCAGATATGACAACTGCAAAAAACATTCAGGCTTCTCCTTCAGAGAAGGAAAGCTGTATGAGGAGGAAACTGATCCCACAGGACTTTATTTTCTACTGATACCTCAGAATGATTTCAGTTCAGTCCTTAACATCTTCCAGTGACAGTGATTCCTTTTTAAGATTGACTCTGTAATGATTTTTAATGTCATCTATGCCTGGCTAATGCTTTTCTTCAGATCACGTAGCTGTTTCTCCTTGTATGTTATGATATTCAACTCAATTACGAGTCTCTTTTGGCTCAATCACCTTACATACCAAAATTTCAACTTACCTGGTAACCCCAGTGCTATCACATTCCCATTTCATATCACACAACATAGCCAAGGTGTAGGAGCTGCTTTTATACTGATCAGAAGTGCATGTAGCTCAGCAGTCACATGCTGGGCACAGCAGGAGTAGGGGACAGAGACTGCTGCTGTCCTTCTGAGATGGGATACTATAAGGAGCATAGAGCTGTCACACCCTTAAGTTAAGCATATAAAATTACACTCCTAGACCTACTCCCAGTTTTTGTTACATTCATGATATGACCTATGTCTTATATAGCTCTCTTACCAGAGTGTTTACACAGCTTAAAAATAGGTTAAATAAAAATGAATTAGATTAGATTCTATAGATATATATAATAGATAAATAGATAAATAACTATTAAGCTTCCAGCAAAATAGTGTGTATGATCCATGAGATGTAGCATTCTTAAGTTGTTGTAAGCTCTCATTTGAGAAAAATACACTCAGAAGAGCTCTCAAGACCATAAAATGTTGTAACTACATATGTGTGAATGATTTATAAAAACAACCAGAAAATAAAATGTTTGGTTTTCCAATGTTTTTCTCATAATGCCACACATCTCGCACCTTTCCTTTTCTTCTTTTCTCCCAGACAGTAAGAAACTTTGCTATTGTATCTATCATAATAATTTGCAGTTCCTATTTGGTAAATTCAGATGTATCCAAAGTGGTCAGATAGCTCCATTAACTTCTCTCCTTGTGGAGACTACCAAGGTCATGTGCTATTTCCAATAAGAATAAAAGTATTAATTAGGACAGCATGTACCTTCAGTGTGATCATACCCCTAACACTATTACCACTGAATCCAATCTGCATTTTAAACTGTTTCTGGCTTCACTGCCACTGGCTATATTATCATCATTCCTATTTCAAAGTCCCCCTACACATCAAGAATATGCACTGCAGACTAATAATAGAATTATCATGTGGCTCAGTGGCAAACACCAGGTAAATTTTCCAGCAAGATGCCAGGCTAGTTGCAAGGCCTAAAAGTAAAGAGCAGGCCTTCCCAGGCAGGTCCAAGAGAAAGGAAACCCAGAAAAGTAGGTGTCCTTTGCTGTCATCTGATAGAGGACAGGGAGGAACGCAAGGCTCCATCTGTACTAGTAAATGAAACAGAGCCCTGGTACTGGCTCAAGCACAGAAATATGGTCACCCATGCTGTCAGCACTCTGGCAGACTGTGAGCTGCACATTGCTGGAGATAGGGAGAGTAAGATAGCCTAGGGAAGCAATACTATTATACTCATGATGTGCTAAAGACAGAACAGAGAACTAGATAGTTGACCTGATCTAGTTTGGTCTCAACTAGTAGTGTGGTTGTTAAGATCTTACACAGACCTTAACCTTTCTCAATTTGAGAAAGCATTTGTTGGATACAGTATGGCTGTTTTCCTCTTTCCCTTTGATAAATCTTTTTTCTTTTAAGCCAGATGATTCATCTTTTCAAGAGACAAGAAGAGTTCATCTGGTTTGCCTTCAGTTTATTTAGTTTCTGCAGATTTTTGGGTGATGAGGGAAAGCTCATGCTAACATCTTTAATGGTGACTTCTACAGATTGAACTTGAGAGTGGTGCTGCTGCACTCAAGCTCTAACAGAAGGTTGCATCCAACTGCATCATGGGGTGATGGAGGGGTGTTCAGAGATTAGGGACTCTACTCCCACACCACATGAAACAATGCGAACCAAAAGAAAAGCAACCTGAGTGAGCCCAAAACCAGGCCATGAATATCATGCAAAAGTAAACKTTAGTGTGGGAGGCTTCAGTATCTCCAGTTATTTAGCTTACAAAAGAGAAGGTGGATGAATGCCTTAATCACTGTATGCATGTATTTGTTGATGGAAGAGATATCTGACAAAGGCATTCCACAATCAGGTAGCATCCATTTTGAATTTGGACAAACTGACCCAAAATATTATGCGGTTTTCTAGATGGAATAGTAAGGATTTAATAATTTGGGATTTGAGATTTCTTTGGGGGAGTAGGAGAGATATCAGCATTCTATTTTTTGATGAGCTGCAGAACAGAACAGCCTACATTAATGCTAACATGTCTGTAGAAATTATGGAAATTGTGACAAAAGACTGAAAACAACATGGTTTTCATGGTTTTCTAAAAGTCAGGAGGTTTTGGAGKTTTTTTTCTTTTTTCTTTTTTCTTTTTTTCCTTTTTTATTTTCTTTTCTTTTTTCCTTTTTTCTTTTTTTTCCTTTCTTTCTTTTTTTCCTTTTTTTTTTCTACTAATGCACAGATGTCCAAAACATTCTATCTTTGTTTTGCTTTGGATTGCTGAGAAAGATGGAGGTTGTTCCTACCTTTCATATGTCTGTCTTTGCCTGGAGCTGAAAGACTGGGAAGGGTGGACCCTGTTCTGCAGTGGAAGAATGTTTGTTCCAGGTGAATCGCTAATGAACCTTTTCTCAGGTTCAAAGCCACTATGTCCATTAGAATAACAAAGAAACTGCTGTTCTGTTCAGTTTGGTAGGATTTTTATAGGATTTTTTAACTACTGAATCCTGGGCAAGGTGCAATCACCTTGAAGTATCTTACCAGAAACTGGTGGAACCTTTGTCTCACTCATAGTTTGCTGTGGCTCAGCTGTTCACTGTTTTGAAGATCAGAATACTTCAGTCTAATCAAAGTCCTTTGGCTTCCTATATAAGTATCTGACTGTAAGTTAATGTGCTGAATACACAAAGTCAGAAACGATCTAAAGGTCTCCTCTGACCTTAAGCTCTATGAACCTGTTAAATTAATGGCCCCTCACTTGCACATTCAAGTGGAAACCAGGCAGACTGTTGTGGTTTTACTCAATTATGACCAAAATCTGTGTAAAAGTAACTGATTTCACTTTGACGTTTTTTTCCCCTCCAAGTCTTTTCCATTTCCAGAAATGAGCCTCCAAAAATGGGTTTGTACGCTTTGCCCATACACTTCTGCCAGCTCCAAAGCCTATCCATCCTTACTTTTTTTTTAATTATGTCACTCATAGGAAATATTTAAAGCTTGCCTAGGTTCCCCCTCTATAAATAACCATCTGATAACAGAGGTTCCTGACTGAAGAACATAGATTTCTAAACCCTATAAAGATAAGGCCCTCTCCATGGTACCACAGGAAGGCATATGTCTGCACAAATCTACGTGCTTGTTCTTCTTAACCTCTCCATTAACCTGATATTTGCATTAGTAAAAGATCTGAAGGAGGCAGAAAAAAAATAGATCTGTTTGGACAGGGACATTGCAATGGGCTTAGGTTACCTTAGACAAGGACAGACTATTAAGAGTTCAGGTTTTAAAAGCAATCATGGGAGATACCATTATGTTTAGATCAGGATCAAGTTGCTCCTGTTTAAGTGAAAGGTCCTCAGTCACAGTACCTTTGCAGTCATAATCCAGATTCAACGACCTTGTCAAAAAGCTCAGTGCTGATATATCTCATTACTTCCATGACCTTCTCTGGGACAGAGTAGTTCGCTATTATGCCAAATTTATCCAATCTTCAGTCATGCCTGTGATGGCCACTACTCTCTGTTCTGGTCACCAGTTCAGACAACTTGTGAAGGTACAGGCATTTCCTGAACTCCAGATTTCTTAGACAGTCTGTCCCGTCTCTGTGTGAGTTCTGTTAAGAATTCAATCAGTTCTCCAGGGACCGCATGGTCCATGGCAGAATCTCAATGTAATTGCTGGAAGCAGCAGACAGTGCCTATACTGACACTAAGAACCCATAATCTTCAGGGATTCTCAAATACATATAAGCAGACTCAAGACTTTCAGCATGAACATAATATACCAGCTGCAGTTTACCAACATCTTCACTAACTTCCCTACATCTTAATAGAATGTCTCTATCATGACTAAACCTGGCCTTTGTGCTGTTTCAGGCTTGGAGAATTTTATGATAAGTGGCTTTTTGGTAAACATATTCCACTTCTGGCATCCTTTACTCCTTTCCTAACCACTGCTCTCGTCTGACATGAGGCAGTGATAACAGTTCTGTGCAAAAATTCAGTCGTCTTGGTCGGTGTCCCTCTCAGTTGGTCCTTCAGGGTCAATGGGACGAAAATCTCCCATTTTCAGGTTTTGTTCCTATTATGGACTTTTGGGAAAAATGAAGAGCAGAAATCATGTCCCTTTGAAAAATGACAGGCTTGTTGTAGTGATAATAAGCACTTTGGAGAATATTCTGGGCTTAGCTCTAAGGTGTGGCAAGGAATCTTATAGCTGGTGTCAACAGATATTCTTGAAGCCATAAGGAACTTGAGGAAAATTTTTGGACTCTGCATTTGTAAGTGGTCCAAAATCAATTTTGAACCTAATATTCACAGTTAGGAAATCATTGAGATATGAAAAAATATTTTAAATATTTTAAATCATCTATTTAATAAAACCATATTTTGAGGCTAGTGATTTAGAACTAGATTCTTTTCCTTCTTTATGGATGTTGTCAGAAACATCAGCTCAGGAACGAGGTCTATGAACTTACTACACAAATCTGCTCTCTTGGGCTTACAGGTGAAAAGATCTGTCTATCTGGCTCTTTCCTGATTGTGTAACAGAGATAGCACTGAATCAAATGGTGTGACTATTCTAGTGTTTGTAGGAAATACAGACTAAAAAAAAAAAAAAACTACTAATAAAATAGTGTGTAAAGTCTCTTCACATTCCAAATGGTAGGAACAGGAAGACCTTCAGTCAAAATTTCAAATTTCCTACTTAGTTTTTATCAGTACAAACTTGTTAGCAGCAAGGGGTACTTCACAAAGAATTGCTATTCCCATTAAAACCAAACAAACATACAAACAAATCATGCTAATGTCATATTTCAAGGTTTTAATGCAGTATTCTGTTTGGAAGGTTTATTTCATCTCTGTTTTAGAACTTTTTTCATCTCACATTTTCAAATTTCTTTTTTCTTTCAGGGATCACTGKTTTTTTTTCGTGGTCATGCAGTGCAATGATCTTGTACATCACTCTTTCATCTCATTTACTATCTGAGCTCAGTTTTCGAGGTAATAGCTAACAATGTGGGGACAGAAATTAAGCTTGTTGTAGTCAACTGAAAAACTCCTCCATTGATTTCCATAGGCTTTTAAAAAACGACTAATTGTATCGTAGAATCATAGAATCATTAAGGCTGGAAAAGACCTCTAAGAACATCAAGTTCTACCATTGACCCAAACCACCATGCCCACTAAACCATATCCCGAAGCGCTACATCTACATGTGTTTTGAATGCCTCCAGGGATGGTGACCCTACCACTTCCCTGGGCAGCCTGTTGCAGTGTTTGACAACCCTTTCAGTGAAGAAATTTTTCCTAATGTCCAATCTAAACCTACCCTGGCGCAATTTGAAGCCATTTCCTCTTGTCCTATTGCTAGTTACTTGGGAGAAGAGACCTACTCTCTACCTGTATGGACTAGTATCTCAGCGATTAGGAGTCAGAGTTCTGCTCAAGAGAGAGGATATAGAAGGTACACACCACAGGGCACCCTGTGGTTTTACCTGCGTGACCATGGAGAGGACATGAGCAAGTGGGATAGAAAACCTACCTCGACCCTGGAGGCACAGGTACGTGAGTTGCAAGGAAAAACAATCACACAAGGGGGTTCTCCCAGGAAAATTGCTGCTCCAGTTTTCACAAAAAACCTGTCTCATGACAGTTCAGTTTCCAGTGAACAATTCCCCTGATAGAGTAGAAGGGCTGATTTTATTTCAGATTGTAATAAAGAAATTCTTGATTCGCATTTACAGGAAGTGAGTAATGAATACTATGACCAAGACTAGAGGGGCCCTACCTCTAGCCAGGTGGAGGAAAGGGACAACCAGGTTTACAGGACTGTGTGGGTTCGATGGCCTGGCACATCAGACCCACAGGAGTATAAGGCTCTCATAGGCACCGGTGCACAGTGTACCCTGATGCCATCAAGCTATGAAGGGGCAGAACCCATTTGTATTCCTGGAGTGACAGGAGGATCCCAAGAGTTAACATATTTCAATCCACTTCTTTTATGCACCCAGCTTGTCATCTCAAGAGGTCAGACTTTAAGGATCTTGCTCCAGGCATGCAGTAGAAGCTTTAATATTTTAACCTTTCTGTATCTTAGATCCCCCATCTGTTTGGAGGGGATAACACCACTTGCTGAGAGAAACGGCAAGTTGTTCTGGCCAAATCATGACCTTTCTCATGTAAGTAGTTCCTTTAAGATAGGTAGGGAAGTTCAAACTAGGAAAATTACCAAAATTTAGCTTTTCATGCTCCTGAAGGACTTTGAAATTAGTGGTAAACAGCCCACAAGTGCAAAAGGTTAGCGTGGTTGCCTGAGTACAAGCCTAATGTGTGTTCTGCACCGGTTCAATATACACCTCTCCTGCCTTCCCTTGACACCTCTCTGGATCATTATTAGCTTGGATCTGCACTACATACCACCAGGTCCCTCCCTAGATATCAGATAGTGTTCAACTTTGTAATTTGTCTTGTAATCACATTTTCTCTTTCTGGAGGCAACAAATCCACTGTAGGCTACTGAACTCCATCAACACTTCAGGAAGGTGCGGGGTCGTTTGCACCTTAAGTCTCTATCCACCTAATCAGTACTGCACTGGTTTAAAACCAGCTTCATTTCCAGGTAAATGCTTTCAGAGTAACAATACTGTTGAGACTCAGGAATTTATTTTTTTTTCAGAGGTGGTACATTCTTCACATGTTGGCACAGCTACTTGACCTTATCGCTCAAATGGAGATGGCCATTTGACACAGGATACTTCGTTCATTAGAGCTGATAAACTCTTTGGGATCCTGCAGCAGAAGGTGCTACAGAAGTAATTACAAAACTCAGGTTGGCAATATGAAATACAGTTGAATTCTGCCATCATGAAGACTCAGCTGGTGATTCACTCCAGCAGCCAGCCCAGTTGAATTCTAGTCTTGGGACGGAGGCACCAAGAACAGTGTCAAGCTCCAGGGAAGCAAAATATTTGGGACTTCCCTGTTTTCTCTCTACTCCCTTACGTGCTCCTTGTCAGCATCTCATGCCAGAACTCAGCATGGAATCCTAATCAGGTAACAGCAAAATATTTTTCCATTATTTCTTAATATCCTTAACCCCTCTGGGCCACTTAGTATTGCTGAGTCTTAGGAGAACTCCCTCTTCTTGCCATCTGCTTCATGACCTTGCCTTTGCCAACAGCCATTCTGACATCCTCTGTGCCCTTTAGCCACATTAGTCTGTGCATTTGTCTCCTGCCATGTTTTTCCTGCCCACTTTATTTAAGAGAAATGGGGGATGCCAGGGTCACAGCACACAGCCCAGCATCATGCCTGGAGCCAATCTCCAGGTAACCAGCTAAGTGTGTTAGCTGAGTGTCATCCAACTCCCACAGTGAGCTCTGTGCAGCTGCAGAGTCCATATAGCTGCATGTTTTAAATACCAATCAACATAATGATAACGGTGTATTCAGTACACTTTGAGGAATTACCATCAACCAGATTGTTCCTTTATGTTTGCCCAGTCAATAAAATTTAAATAATATCTAATTCAAATACAATACTAGTCCATAAAAATTATAGGTAGGGAATACATCAGGATTCAAATTATCTGTGTATTCTCTGGAAAAGAAATATCTATAAAACCTAGAGCAAATTTACATATTAACCTGCAGTTTTATGCTTTCTGCTTTTAAGAAGCATGAGAAGGTTTAACCTTGTTTACAGGAAAATTACATTAAGAGACACTGAATATAATCCCTGTTCTTTACATCCACATTTTGGAAGTTATTAACAGGTTCCAAGTACACCTACTGCTCCTTAGAAGCTTAAAATCACTTTTAAAACACACCATTGGTCCCCAAATAAAAGAGTAATAAGTCACATGTAAGAAATAAGGACTACACTAGATACAGTTTACCAGATATTATTCCTTTATTTGTCTGTAAATGTTAGTACACTTCTTCCAGATTTCTGAGCTGTTATGTCATAATAATGTTGCTTGACTGCAAAAGTAAAAAAATAAACCTATATTTACACAAACTATGTGTAAATGCTATGCATACCCTGTGATTGCATGATGAATTATTGAAGGATACTTTCACAAATATTTCTTATTAAATGTTAACCTTGTTGATTTTAAAATACAAATAAATTTTGTAAATTTAATGTCATCACACCATTAATGCTTTCAGAGACAGACCTTAATAACCATATGTATATAAAACAAAGACTGGAATTCTGAAAAGAAATTATTACCTGGGAGTCCAGTCAAACTGCAAAGCAGTATGCCGTATGTACCAGCATTTCACTAATAGCAGATATGTTTCAATGGCATTGTTTTCTGCTTTAAAGTCTAGATTTAGTCTGCCATGCAGTTGTTTTACATTACGGGGAAACATAACCGCCATTTTTAAAAAGGGAAAAAAGGAAGTCCCGGGGAACAACAGGCCAGTCAGTCTCACCTCTGTGCCTGGGAAGATCATGGGACAGATCGTCCTGCAAGCTATGCTAAGGCACATGCAGGACAGGGAGGTGATTCGAGACAACCAGCATGGCTTCACCAATCCAAGTCCTGCCTGAACAACCTAGTGGCCTTCTATGATGGAGTGACTACATCAGTGGACATGGGAAGGGCTACAAATGTCATCTATCTGGACCTCTGTAAGGCCTTTGACATGGTCCCCCTCCAAAATGGAGAGGTATGGATTTGATGGGTGGACTGCCCGGTGGGTGAGGAATTGGTTGGATGGTCGCATCCAGAGGGTAGTGGTCAACAGCTCAATGTCCAGATGGAGATCRGTGATGAGTGGTGTCCTGCAGGGGTCTGCATTGGGAGCGATACTGTTTAGTATCTTCATCAATGACATAGATAGCGGGATCGAGTGCACCCTCAGCAAGTTTGGAGACGACAACAAGCTGAGTGGTACAGTTGACATGCCTGAGGGACGCGATGGCATCCAGAGAGTCCTGGACAAGCTTGAGAAGTGGACCCGTGTGAACCTCATGAGGTTCAACAAGATGAAGTGCAAGGTCTTGCACATGGGTCGGGGCAATCCCCGGTATCAATACAGGCTGGGGGATGAAGGGATTGAGAGCAGCCCTGCCAAGAAGGACTTGGGGGTACTGGTGGACAAAAAGCGGGACATGAGCCAACGATGTGCACTCGCAGCCCAGAAGGCCAACCATATCCTGGGCTACATCAAAAGGAGCGTAGCAGGTCGAGGGAGGTGATTCTGCCCCTCTACTCTGCTCTAGTGAGACCCCACCTGCAGTACTGCATCCAACTCTGGAGCCCTCAGCACAAGAAAGACATGGACCTGTTGGAGCGGGTTCAGAAGAGGGCCACGAAAATGCTCAGGGGGATGRACAYYTCTCCTATGAAGAAAGGCTGAGAGAGCTGGGGTTGTTCAGCCTGGAGAAGAGAAGGCTTCGGGGAGACCCTATTACAGTCTATCAGTATGTAAAGCGGGCTTATAAGAAAGATGGGAACAAACTTTTTAGCAGGTCCTATTGCAACAGGACAAGGGGAATGGTTTTAGACTAAAAGAGGATAGACTTAGACTAGATATAAGGAAGAAAGTTTTTTTACAATGATCATGGTGAAACACTGGCACAGGTTGCCCAGAGAGGTGGTAGATGCCCCATCCCTGGAAACATTCAAGGTCAGGTTGGACGGGGCTCTGAGCAACCTGATCTAGTTGAAGATGTCCCTGCCCACGGCAGGGTGGTTGGACTAGATGACCTTTAAAGGTCCCTTCCAACCCAAACTATTCTATGATTCAATGATTATACTGATGTATAATCATTCTAAAGCTAGGTGTAAGAGAATCACATCAGTGATCAATGATGTTGAATTTCAATGTAAATCATTATAAAATAAAACTATATATTACACTTGGAGGATTTCTTATCTATATATCATTCATAAAGATTTACATAAGTTGAGTACCTAGAAATGAGAGTTTCAATATCCTGCATGTAATAGAAGGCCTTCCAAAGTTCTTGCATCAAATGAGATGAACAGAAGAAACAACTGAAGCAAAAAAGGAAAATAATAAGATAAAAATGGTCAACATAAAAATGACAAAACTGTTGTGTAGAGATTCAGGCAATGTAATAGACTCCCTGTCACCTTCTCCAGATAGCCAAAATAGGATCTGTGGTCATGACTTCCCTGCAAAAATCTGGTCTTCAGATAACAGACAACATGAAGTGATAGGAGAAAGGTGAGATACGGCCCAAATTTTAATATTCTGTTCCATTTTTTCCTGAGACTTTGATTCAGACCCATTTCCTTGACATAGGAGGAAGGTTATATTTTCTCTTTTTAAAGGTTCATTTAGACAAAGCCATCTGGAAAAAAAAAAAAAAAGAAAAAAATAGAAGTGATTAAAAAAATACAAGATGCAAAGCATGTTTCAAAAATAGATTTTGAATATACTTATTGTTTTTCCAGCTATTGTATTGCTTCAAGAAAATTATTAACTCATAAAATTATAAAATTTCTCAGAGAAATAGACCTTTCAGACTTTCAGTTTCTCACCTCGATTTTCGCTTTGCCCAATTTCTGTCACTGCTCATGATGCACAGATAGCGATCGTTTGATTAGATAACCTAGAAATAAGTAAAACTCTTGCCTGTAGTCTCTATGGTAATATTCCATATTTCCCAAAGAGAACCTTCTCCTTATTAAACCCAAATTCCCTCATTTGCTGAAGTTCACATTTCAAAAGCTCAGGACAACTCTCCACAGAAAAGCAGCAAAGAACTACCAAGCCCTTGAATCCTTGGGAACCGATACACAATCCAAGAGGAGTTTTCTCCTCTCCCCTTCTTCTGTTCCTCAGGTGTAATGTCTAAATGGCAGGTGTAACATTCTTCTTATTATAGTTTCCTTCCACTGGTCAGTGAATCTGTAATTATTTTGTGCACAGTGACATGAGTTTACAATGAAAAGGCTTTTTCAGGAGTTTCCTAGAGGCTGTGAGTTTATAATCTATATCCCTTCAGACTGAAAAACCATTGAACCTTCTGCTTTCTACACAGTGGCCCAGCTTTCACAGGAGAGATGAGGATGTCTCCTTTCCCGCACATTCCCAAAAAAATCTTTCCATCCACTGGTTTGTTCATATTAATGTGGGCAAACAAGACTAGAATTTTCTTAGAGACAGAAGCAAACCGAAGCATTCATCAAGACCTCTGAAATAGCTCTAACCACTCACTACTAAACAGAAGGGAACAAAGAATAGAAATAAAGCATGATGACACCTTTGCTGATTGAATCTATTTTTAAAATGGGACCTAAGGCTGCATTTAGGAGGAAACCCATCAATGCGTAGAAGGCATGCTCTAAAAACCTCAGCTCAAATAACAGTGAGAGTTCAGTAATGGAGAATATAGGTGATGGATATGATTTGGCACTTTTGTAGTTCTGGATACAAGTCTAGGTCAGGATTTTAGAGTAAAAAGTGGGTGTTTAAGTTATTAGAGCCCCTGTTTCAGCAAGCTGAATGGGCTTCCATGAACAATAGTTTTTGAGATGGGTGCCTAAAAATTTCTAAACATATTTCACGCCATATGAAATATGGCTGGTCATATGAAAACGTAATTGTGTTAGTGAAAAAGGATTTCCAGAAAAATGCTTTGCTCATACACTTTTCCTAGCACAGTCATTTACATATTTGTACTGTAGTCTTGACGCCAAATGCAAAGTCACAGTTAGGCAGTGACATTGCAGAGAAGGGCAATGCTTTCTGATGGATAATTACAATATTGCTGATGTACCTTTTTTTCCATTGCTCTATACTGGAATGGAAGATCATTTTATGCAATCTCATCCTGGAATATCCCGGCAAGATCACCTCTCTTGAACTACACTGCCATGACTTTTTTCTTTTTCTTTCTTTTTTCTTTTTTTTTTTTTAATTAATATACTATTCAGAGAACTTTTAAACCCATTCAGAACTCAGATCTGCTTTAAATACTGTAGAATATTCTTACTGAATTAAAATTATCTAGCCTGTTTGATTTAATCAATTAAGAATATTAAGTGCATCATAACCCTGTGCACAAAGATGCCACACTCATAAATCACTAGACAGTCTAAATTAATTGCCACAGGTAGCACCCTGCCAACAGCACATATAATTACTTTTTTGTTGTACAGAGTGGAATATCAGAAAGTTGCTGTTAGCATTAATGAGAGAAAGAAAAATGAATATATATGATAAAATGGCTAGAATTCTTACAAATTTTCCAAAGCTGCATTCCACTTGTGAACTACGCTTTTCTGGGTCTTCATCTTCCATATCTACAGTCATCCCTCACATCAAGCATAACTCTGTTCTCTTTCTGATTGAACTGTCAATCCAGTAGCAATGAAACAATGTCTTCAGAGCCACAAACTGAAAAAGACAACTTTAGATAAACCCAGATCTACATGTTATTGATTTAGTAAAAAGTAAAAGGGCCAGGAACAAAACAAGGGAATTCTTTACTCTTTAGAATAGTAGCAGGTAGAAGACATGAAGCTGGAAAAGAAAGCCATCAGTCAAAATGGAAACTAATATTGCTAACAGAAAACCGATTACTAAAACTCAACAAGCTCAGATTTATGGCGAGCTGAAATAACCGTATTCTTCATCCTCCTTCCCAAGCATCAACCAGCCATGCGTGGTTGCAGCTGTGTGGTCTTTCCATTCAAAGCAAGGTTCTATACTGCCTTCCATTGCTTAACTCAAATCCTTTTGAAATCAATTTAAAGGTTTCTATCAACTTCACTATTGAATGGTCACATGGAATCTTGACTCATGAGAAACACAAACGCTAAAAACTGCATAGGACTAGGATGTAAGAATCCAGCTCTTGATGATTTCAGTGAGATGGAAAAAAAAAAATCATGCTAGCTACTTGTTTCCACTTTTATTCATCTTGCCAAGGAAAACCTTGAAAGATTAGCTCTGGTTGGAGACAGAACTTAAATAAGGTTCTTTATATTCATAAATTCATAGAATCATTTAGATTGGAAAATACCTCTAAGATCATCGAGTGCAACCATCAACCTAACACTGCCAAGTCCACCATTAAACCATGTCCCTAAGCACCACATCTACACATCTTTTAAATATCTCCAGGGATGGTGACTCTACCACTTCCCTGGGCATCCTGTTCCAGTGCTCGACAACTCCTTTGGTGAAGACATTTTTCCTAATATCCAATCTAAACCTCCCCTAGCACAACTTGAGGCCTCTTGTCCTATCACTTGTTACATGGGAAAAGAGACCGACACCCACCTCGCTAAAGCCTCCTTTCAGGTAGTTGTAGAGAGCGATAAGGTCTCCTCTCAGCCTCCTCTTCTCCAGGCTAAACAACCCCAGCTCCCTCAGCCACTCCTCATAAGACTTGTGCTCCAGACCCTTCACCAGCTTCATTGCCCTTCTCTGGACATGCTCCAGCACCTCAATGTCCTTCTTGTAGTGAGGGGCCCAAAACTGAACACAGTATTCGAGGTGTGGCCTCACCAGTGCCGAGTACAGGGGCACGATCACCTCCCTACTCCTGCTGGCCACACTATTTCTGACACAGGTCAGGATGCTGTTGGCCTTCTTGGCCACCTGGGCACACTGCTGGCTCATATTTAGCCAGTTGTCAACCAATACTTCCAGGTTCTTTTCCGCCTGGCAGCTTTCCAGCCACTCTTCCCCAAGCCTGTAGTGTTGTCTGGGGTTGTTGTGACCCACCACTTAACCTTGTTGAATCTCACACCACTGGCCGCAGCCTATCAATCCAACCTGTCCAGATCCCTCTGTAGAGTCTTCCTACCCTCAAGCAGATCAACACTCCTTCCCAGCTTGGTGTCATCTGCAATTTTGATGCAATATTGCACCTTTATCCTCTCTTATTATCTCCTCTGATGTTTGTTATGACCATTAATGTATAGGATGAAAAAAATATCAAATAGAATCATAGAATAACTTATATTGGAAGGCATCTCAGAGAGTGATGTCCAAACTCCAACTTAAAGCAGGGGTATCTTTGACATTAGATCAGAATATGCCATGGATGGATGTTCTGCAACCTCTATGGGCAAACTTATTAACCTTTTAGATGCAAACTATAATTTTGAGAATTTTAAAAAATGTTTGGAAGTAGCAATGAAACTTTAACTAAGGTCGAGAAAAAACAATAACTGGGCACTCCCTGAATCAGAAAAGAAAGAGGTTTTCCTTGACTTGTGCCCTTGCTGGCAGTTCCTGTTTCCCTGTCTTATCCAAACTAAAAGTAAGATAAATGCTTCTGGTTTGATTAGTTGCTGGGAACGATACACACGTATATGTTATATATATACATATATACTTTTTACTGCCCCTGCAGTTGCCATTCAGTAAAACAATTATGCATGTGCTTCTTAATACTCAGTTTCTTTAAAAATGACTTGCACTTGATGTCCTGTGTTGAACTGAGATGGATTTAAAGAAGTGCTTGTATGTTTTAGGGGGAAGCTGGTAGAAAACATTGTTGGAACACAGAGATAGGAACTCCAGGACCAGAACAGGCTTATTGGGAAAGATTTATTGAATGTTTTCCTTAAAAGTAAGAAAGAGCTTTGCAAAATGATGATAAGAAGTTACCAAATAACGACAATGCTTTTACAACTCCTCTATGTTCACCTTGGGGAGACACAAATAAGCACTAACCAATGCAATATTTTGGAGAAGCTGTTCCATATTTTTATTTGCTTATCAGAATTGCATATTACAGCTAACTGAAAACTTATCTGAGGTGTAAATTTAGCACTTTGAATTATTATTTTTTCATTAATCACAATTATTATGACTATTTTGCCTAACTGTAAATAATAATTTTTGTGATTTTTTTTTCTCAAAATGAAATTTATTTTTAAACTCTGCATTTTTACACAGATGTGTATTCCTAAGTAAAGTGTAGATGAGAGAAAAATTTTTTTTTCTCACCTTAAAATAGGTAGTTCAGAATATACAGTCATTAATATTTTTTTTACATATGCAGAAGCTGGACAACATCTCAAAAGAGACATTGCAAACATAGAAGGACAAGAATTATTGACGGGGTGATTAATGTTCTGGAGAAACTACTGTATGAGAAATCACTGTGAAGATTAAAGGCAGCATTTCCAAAACTGTACGGTCATACTTGTATAAGTAATATTTGTCATTAAAAATTGTTAAATATTCATATTGCAGGCATAGGAACTCTGAAGGAGACGCCTAGGCAGGTGAGCCCAGAACTTTTTCTTTCTCATATCTTAGAAATCCGCACAATACGTTGCAGAGGCTTGTACTTCATTCCTGCCTTCCCCAGTATCCTAAGGGTTGAAAAAATGGGTACTCCTTGAAGATAAAGAGGGGAACTGAATGCAGATCTTCTGACATCCTATATTTACTATAAAAATGTAACACAAAATAACCTTCCTCTCTGACTGTTTTTTAAAAGGAAAACATTGGTATTCTTTCTAAAAGAACAATGTAAATACTCCAAGGCATGAGAGAGTCCCAGGTTGTGAATCCACATCTGACAAAATTAAAGAATCCTGATCTGTATAAAACGGATGTAAGCTTTAGTATTGAGTCAAAAGTTGCAGCCGTTAGCTGCAAAAACCTCAAGGAGAGCAAGGTTTAAAATACTTACGCAGTATTTCCTAGATGTGTGAGGCCGAGTAAAGGAAGGACTCTGTTTCCATTACCTACATTAATTTTAACTCTCATTTTGTTCCCATTCGGTATTGTAGAACTTCTTTCCTTATCACTAGAGGCATTTCAATCCCTGGGAAGAACATGGGACCAGTCTTCTTGACAGCCATTTCAGGGCCCTGAAGGAGTAGAAAATGTTTGGGAACAACGTGACTCTGGAAGCATTAAATGCCAACAGTATTCTGGACAACATTAACAGGAGCATAGTCAGTATGAGAAGAGCAATTATTCTGCTTTACTCTGTGTTTTTTTGACCACATCCAGAATGTTGTATCCAGTTTTGGGGCCCCAATACAGGGAACATGTTGATCAACTGGAGCAGTCTGAGCAGAGGGCCACAGAAATAGTTGAGGTTGGAGCACTTTTACCCTGTGAGGAAGGGCTGAGGGAGCTGGGCTTGTTCAGCCTGGAAAGGGATCACTGCAGGAAACCTAACAGGAGCTCCCCAGTGCCTATGAAGGGGTTACTGAGAAGGTGAAGCCAGACTCTTTACTAAGGTACATAGCAAGAGAATGAGACAATGGTCATAAATTGACGTGGGAGAGGTTCTGACTCAATATAAGAAAAAAAAAAATAATCATGAGAGTAATAACTGAAAACGGTTGCCCAAGAGGTTGTAGCTTCTCTGTCTTTGGAGGTTTTCAAGTCCAGCCATACAAAGTCCTGAGGCATCTGGTCTGAATTCAGTGTTGACCCTGCTTTGAGCATGACTTTGTATTAGAGACCTCCCAAAGTCCTTTCCAATCTGAGTGATTCAGCAATTCAATAACTTTAGTGGCAGCAGCCACTAGGAGAGACCAGAAGCTGTTAGACTAAATACTTAGGGGCCTCCCAGCTTCTAAGGAATCATGCAGTGCATGTGGATAGCCCAGTGATCTTCAGGTTTTGGCTTCCTTCTCTGAGACAGAACTGTTCCTCCAGCAAAGAGTGTGCAATTAATCCCATGATGGGATTCGACATTTTCCCAGCTAAATCAGAATGCAAAGCACGTCCATTTTAAGTGTCATTTGTTGCAGAGCTAGTGCATTAAAGCTGCCTGTCCTGCTCTACTCTTAAGTCTCAGTGTTGTATTTTTCCTAGAAGGATGCCAAATTGATAAAAATCTGATTTTTCAGCACAGCTGTACCGATTAAATCCTCATTGCTACAACCACATTAGGAAACAAAGAGAGGAAAATGGTTGGAAAATATTTTCTTTCCTAYTTAATATCCAGATTGTTGGTGTGAAGGTCTCGAGTCTTTGTCTTGGCTTCCACTTGCAAACTGGGCATTGACATCTGCTAATCGCTAGCTTCTAAGGGAATTGAGTTTAAAACATACTGTACACACAGTGCCAAATTCACTGTGTGTCACAAAGGCGAGATTGTTTTCTTCCTCCTGTTTTGTATTTACAGCTAAAGCAAATTGGAAGGAAACTGGTGACTATCATGAAATGGAGAATAAGAACAACAATAGATATAATCAAATAACACTCCACTAATGGATCCAGTTGCAAAAAAATTATTTAGCAGCTGCTGTCTCAGAGCATCTCCATAAGCTTCTTTTGATCCACAACTTTGGACTGTATATGGAGTGAGAAAGCTATAAAAACCAAACTTTATTAAAACTGTACTACATCCAGAACCCTGCAGCCAAAGGCGCACAGAAAGTACACCAGGGGCAGCTTGAACATGAGTATCCTGGAGCTACTCATGGTATATTGAAGAATTGTGCATCAGGGTGCAGTGGAGTTCCTGGGAGTTAAATGAAAGATAAACTGGAAAGGATCCTTTACCTGCCAAGACCTGAGTTCAGCTCCCTGAGTTTTTCTTACAACAGCACAGCTGATGACTTCACTACACCCCAAAGTAGAGCAGCGTGATTTTTCCTAGAATCTGGCCTCGCTGTGAGAGAATGAGGCAAACAGGCAGAAACTCCTGACTCCTAATCATTGCTCTCTACACTTTGCGAATTTAGATTTGGTTCCCCTTTCTCTCTTTAAATCAGAGGAAAAGGCAATAGCTTACCCCGCAGAGGTGCTCTTGCGATTAATTAAAAGTGGAGCAAAAGTGAAGAGCTTTGTGCATGCCAAAAGCATGATTATTCTCCCACCCACACGAGTGTTAATCTGCAGTCACTGAAGTCTCGGGTGTCAAACTGGTACAAGCAATAGAAGTATCAAACCGTAACAGTTGTTATTGCCTTTAGTATCTGGGAGGTTACAGACAGCTGCAGTGGAGGAGTTTGCTTACTGCAATTTTTCGTTTTGCTCGTTTGAATGTACTTTTTCACTAGAGTGCTGTGCCAAATGCAATAGAGGCCTCCTACGGAGGCCTGCAATCCTTAAATGCTCTTTCAGTCTAATGCTGGTGCACTAAAAAAGGGGAAAGTTTCACATCAGCAGCCCTGATCCATTTTGAAGATAGCACACCTACATCTTTACCTGCCTGAGTCCTTCTTACTCCTGAGTCAGCCAGCATGCTATCAGGACTGCACTGCTTCTCGTGTGGCCAGAGAAAGTTTGCTTCTGCCCTAGAAGTGGCTCTGTGAACACAGAGAGTAGAATAAAACCCACCTACTTAGGAGGTTAATTTAGGCAGTGCCAAAATTTTGGACACCTTCTCCTGGGGAGAGTGCCAGCAAGTCAGTGCAATCCAACATCACCACAAAAATTTTCCTGTACGAGGCACAGAAAGAAGTAAGACTCTTCCATAAGAAGGCAAAAGTATATTAGTGAGCTTTCCTTTCTTCATTGACCTACTGAGAATCTAGGGACCCACAACAGGGAAAACAGCCTATTTCATATTTCTGTCGGTTACCTGTACTCTCCCAAGTATGACAGAACGATGAGGCACTTCCATCTGCTTTGGATCTCTTGAGAAACAGGAGAGGCTGCCTCTCCCTTCCCTGGGCCAGAACAAGTAGCAGGATAAGAAAGGAGGATTCATATAGCTGTTTCTAGGAAGATAATGAGATTCTGAGTTGCCTATTTCTTAAAATCTAGGTAAATGTTTTATCTATGTCCACAGACCATTGGACAGAATTACGTATTCTTTACAAAGCCAGCACATTCATCAGTTGAATTTACTGCAGAATATGATGCTTCTTCAATGTAGGGGTCACTTTTAACTAATAGACTCACTTTTCTGCTTTTATTAGGTCATCCCTGCCTACCTTAGCTATGGTGTTCATAAAGCAGGTGAACAGGACAGAAACCTCAGTATGATGGATATGCTCAGGGTCAGGGTCCTGAGGGCACCATTAGGCCTCACTGGCCCTGACCAGCCTCACCTGGGACCCCCATCCACCCCCTGCCCATAGACCAAGGAGCCGCAGGTCAGCTCAGTCCAAGGCCATCAGTCCTGGCCTGGGCTGTCACAGGTGCACCTGTCCTCAGCCTTGTCTCTGGTCTGGTTCCCCAGGTGAACCTCAGAGCTCTGTTGTAGGTACCTTGTCTCTGACACAATCACCAGATGGACTTCAGACTACACCGTATCTTGCCTCCAGCCTGTCCCTGGCCCCATCTCCTTTTGACTCCAGCTGGGCTCCTGGAGGGATAAAGGACTTGGTGCTGCCAGGGGCTGTCAGTGAACCTTGTTACCAGTCCCTGTCTCAGCCCCCCATGTTCAGCCCCTGTAGGACTGTGCCCCATTGCTGAGGGCACAGACTACGTGGGGTCACCCTCAGCTCCTGGCTTGTCCCCCTCATGGTGCAGCCACCCCTTGCTGCACCATGACACCCAATATGGAATGAAACCTTTCTCTTCTAAATGTAATCCCAGATCCCAACTTTAATTTAAACAAATTTTAAAACAGTGTTAGGTGGAGAAGACTGGTTTATTTCCCTCAATTGTTACTTATTCTGTCATTGTATCGCTTTTAGTTTATGTTCAGTCTTGGTTAATGAGGTATTTCAGAGAAGACAAATGGTTCTGCTGAGGCAAAAGCTTGTTATCATAACAGTGTAACCATGATGTTTTATATTATGCTGTCTATTCTTCTTGCCTCACAAAATAAAAAAAAAAAAAAAGATGGTGAAGTCATCATTTTCAGTGTTTCAGTTCATCAGCATTGCATACATCACTGACATCAATTAACTCTGATTTAGAGTCATGAGGCTTCACTTTCCAGAAATGCCCTCAGCTTTGATCCCATGTTATGGCCAGACATATTTTTCATCATTACATAGGAAGTATCTTCTACACTTTGTTAAATTAATGATATAAGATTCCCCTGTATAATATATTAATGTAGATTATCCTGTACCAAAAACCATCCATAGGAAAGCAAGTACTGAGCAATCATTTTCTCTATGAGTAGAGAAAACACTAATGGTAATAAAATGTTGAGTTTGATATCACTAGTTCTACTATTGGTAAAAGCAAACTTTGCAAAACCATGGCATTACTTTCATTAAATGCTTATTCATTTTCAGATTTCACATGCCAAAAAATATCTCCTATTTCACCATTTCAACAATAAAATGGAAAAAAATCCCAATTAAGTCAGGGGTTTTTATATTTTTTTTAATATCAAATTTTACATACAGTAAAAATGTGGTTACTAGCTTGTGCTGGTTTTGGCTGGGATAGAGTTAATTTTCTTCATAGGAGCTAGTATGGGGCTATGTTTTGGATTTGTGATGAAAACACTGTTGATAATATGGTGATGTTTTCGTTACTGCTGAGCAGTGCTTACACAGAGCCAAGGCCTTTGCTGCTCCTCACCCCACCCCACCAGCAAGGAGGCTGGGGGTGCACAAGAAATTGGGAGGGGACACGGCTGGGACAGTTGACCCCAACTGACCAAAGAGGTATCCCACACCATATGGCATCATGCTCAGCATATAAAGCTGGGGGAAGAAGAAGGAAGGGGGGGACGTTTGGAGTGATGGCGTTTGTCTTCCCAAGTAACAGTTACGCGTGATGGAGCCCTGCTGTCCTGGAGATAGCTGAACACCTGCCTGCTGATGGGAAGTAGTGAAGGAATTCCTTGTTTTGCTTTGCTTGTGTGCACGGCTTTTGCTTTGTCTATTAAACTGTCTTTATTTCAACTCACAAGTTTTCTCACTTTTACTCTTCTGATTCTTTCCGCCATCCCACCGGGGCAGGGAATGAGCAAGCGGCTGTGTGGGGCTTAGTTGCTGGCTGGGGTTAAACCACAACATAGCTCTATTTCCCTTCTTTAAGAAAGCAAATAACTGAAGAGTGAAAAAATTAGTTAACCTTTTGCATATATCTTGAAGATAAAACTTATTAAGTGTTAAGTAAATTTAGTCTGTTCAACTCTAATGCATTTGTTAAAGCAGTGACCTATTAGGAAATTAAGCCTGGTAATGTTATAACTTATGGAAAAATCCTCTAAAATTTAATTAACAAAATAGATATTTTCCCCAAATTTTAAGCATTTAACGAATGAGCACAATATTATCCCAATTATCAAGGTCTCTAAAATACTTAAGAAGTTGAACATCGGCTATAATTCTTTGTGAAATTCTATGGCCTTTTAAAACACATTCTGAGATGCAGAATAGTTTTTCTGCTAACTTTAATGAGAGCAGATCCTGACACTTCATTAAAATTCCATATAACCTACTGTTGGCTTTATTCTGTTAAATTTCATAGGACTTCTCCATAAAGGTTTTGTCATATCTTGTTAGGACCCACTATCTGATTAAGAACAGTCTGGTGTTCTCATTTGTTCATATGCACCTGCTGGAGATGAACTGATGGTGTCAACTGGTGCTATAATTGAGGACAAATGTAAGATATTATTTGTTGGTTTTGCAGTGGAACTCTCTTGACTTTGAAATTCAATTTTATCTGATATACAAATTCTGTAGTCAATTTCAGCTTTGAAATATAACTTCTTTTGCAGAACAGTTTTTACATTAATATTAATGAATGGGATAGCTGGAAGAATTGCATATTTTGCATTACAAAAAAAATTATTATGCATTACCTAAAGCACTCCTCCATAGACATGGTAGTGTGGACTGTGCTGTATACGCATTTCTCTCCACTCCCCCCAGTGGAGAGAACTAAGCTTTGTGCTTATTAGAATAAACTTTTAATGGGAAGAATATGTGTCAGTATTGACAAGCAACAAGCAGAATTTTTGGCAGGCTAAATACATAAACTACTGTTCTTGTTGCTAAAAAAAATCCAATTGAAAAAAAAATCCTTCTCTTTTATACAGCATCAATTACTGCATTTAGATCATTTTTGCATTAGTCAAACTGAACTAATCAGCTCTAATGGCCCATCTGTTCTTAAGTCAAAAATAGCACTTTCTACCAAAAATATACATTAATACATGATGTAAAAACGTCTACATTTAATTTAACTTGTAGGTGAGAACATATGTTTCAGCAGAAAGGCAGATGAGCCCCATCTTTTAATATATGTCAATTAACTTTTTTTACATTAATAATGGGGGATTTTTTTGGTAATTTTATCTTTTCTTTAAGACTAATGATCCAAATTTTTTTTTAGCCGTTGAGCTAAGATTTCTTTCTTATTGATCTCCAGCAGCTATACAGGGTGACATTCTGGATCTACTGACAACAGAGGGAATTTTGCCAATAGCTACACTGGTTCCAGGATTTCACCCATAAGCTATAACTAAACTACTCATAATCTACAACCAAGCTTTACACTATATATATTTCATAAAATAACATAAATTCTGTAGTTATACAATTTTAATTCTTTAAGCCTCTGGCACTGGCTGATTTGATTTCTAAATTCATAACAGTCCATTAAGAAATTCCAGTGATTTTTTCCCTGCATCATGCCATAACTTTGTTTTCCTCTTACCGAAAGAGAAAACTAAAATTTCAGACCTATATATAAAAACAACAGCAAAAGAAGTGCGATGGTATGGAACAGCTATATCAGGGTTGCACATTATGAAATTTCAATTGGACACTACTACTGAATATAAGAATAAGTTGACTAGAAGTGGTGCTATTTTGCAGGGGAGGAGGGTAGCCCTTTTCTTACAGTTATGCTGCATTTGCTGATGGTGAAGGACCATTAAGTCTGCTTCCACTTCTCCCAGTAAATCTACAGCACATGATAACAAGGTCCTAAGCATGTATTTTGCTTGAGAAAAGCTACCCAGAATCACATTGCCTRTATATTTCTTATCCATATAGTCCTGTACCACTTTGCTAGATACTGTAATATAAGTCTTCCCTCTCATTTTTTATCTTCTTGTGTTAGATAAACCTGACTTAGAGCTTATTGATATCAGGAAATGCTAGTGATTTTATTCAATGGATGTGCATGAGGCATTCAAACCCAACTACACCATCCTGTTTTGACTCAGCTTCAAGAGATTATAGTCCTCAGAAGCTGTTCAGACCTGTAAGCTTGTAACAATTAGTTACTGATGATTATGGTGATAAGAGAATGATGTACAAAAGGTATTTAATTGAAACAGTATTGGAGAATGTTCACAGGCATTGGAACTTGATAATACACACTCTTGAATTGTTATAACAGTCCCTTCAACTCTTTTGAGCCAGGCCAAATAGTGCTCTCCGAAATAATTTCAAGGCACGGTGTTGGAGTTAGCATAGGCCGAGGACCACGCTCAGTCTGGATGCAGCTGTCCTGTTTTGGTGGGAAAAAGTTTAACAGTTTGGCCATGAGCTATTTGGTGCCAGCTGAGTTCAATGCTAAAGAGCAGTTCCAGGCACATTTATTAGCATAGCTATAGCCAAAATAATCCAAGTATTGTACATTTTGGCTACTTGTCCCCATTCTCTTCCAGCCCACCACTCACACTTCTAGTGCCCTGGAAGAAAGCAAAGGAGTTAGTATAAACTGGTTTCAATCCAGAGAACCATACATCAACTTATACCTAAAATCCACAAAAGGTTCTCCTTGTAAAGGAATAAATATTGTGGAGTAATAGATTCAAATTAATGCTCATCAGGCTTTCAACTGAAGCATTTCAGTGGAAGCATTTCTGGACTCTGGGGTCATCTAGATTCTCCAGGAGTTTTGTCTTGAGATCATCAGGGTACTCCTGGAATCCTTGGAGAAACATCAGGGCGCCTACTGCTGCCAGGAAAGGATAGCTACCCAAGCCCATGACTTCCAGCAAGCTCTAGCAGCTTCTAACAGGCTCTGTCAGCTGTTCTTGATCAGAGTACACTGAGCTTTTGTTCCAGCTGATTCCTGATTAAGGAGAATCAAGCACCCTTTTAGCAGGTGCTAGGGAGAGGTTTACAGAAGTGCTGGCTCAGGATACAGCTTCCAGAGGTGGAAGCAGCTAACAGAGGTGGCAGTTTTTGCAGAAGGGAGATAAGAGCTTTGCTGAGGACAACATACAACGACGGTGGTGACATGGCACAGGGCACAGTTCCAGCAGCTGCTGGAGTAGCTGTCCCTGTAAGATCAGGGTTGTGGCCCAGACAGAGGACACAATGGATGAACTCCCAATGGAGGATACAGACCTGCAGGCTTGGGGCTGCAGGGGTGCCTGGGACCTCTCACTGCGACTGGGATGAGGGGGCGAGGTGGGCTCCTTGCCTGCAGGAGGTGTACACTGATGGATGGTGTGTGTTGCCAAGGAAAGGAGCTGCAGGAGGAGATAGACAGACTTCACAGCACCAGAGATGATGAGAAAGTTCACTGGATCTTCTCCAAAACCCAACTGGCAGAGGCAAAGGCAGAATCTGTGCATAACTGGATGGGAAATGAAGACTTCCATGATGACCAAAGCTGGAAACCTGTGACTTCTGGCACCAGAAGGACAGCTCCTGTTCCTCCTGCAAATCTGCAAGGTCAGTGCCCTTGTAGCAGATGGGGGGCTGGGAGCTTTCTCAAACAAAACACCCAAGCTGCCTGAGCCTGAGCAACAGGAGGTAGTAGTAGCTCCCATCTGCTAAGCTCACCTCTCCCCTAGGGAGATTTGCTGCTTATTAGCACTCAGATCCAGGACTTAGGGAGAAGCTACTGAGGCTGACTAGTCCTCCTACTACTACCTGCTGCTGCTTTTCCATGTTTGCACTGATACTTCCAGGGGGCACCTGGAATATATCAAGTGTGACCATACGACCAGTAGAAAGACCCAAGAGCATGGAAGGCCAGGTAGTTTTCTCCTTGATCCTTCTAGTAAGGGGAAAGGACTTTAGGAAGACTGGATGGATCCTGCAGTCAACACCTGGTTGCACACTGGATGTGGACAACAGAGATTTGGTCTATACAACTACGGAACCATTTTGGAGGATCATGGTGGGGAAAAAACAGGATCCATCTGACAAAGTAGGACAGAAGCACCTTTGCCAAGACACTGACCAGGTTGATGAGAAATACTTTAAGCTAGGGACAATGGGGGAGGAAAATGGCAGCCAACAGTACACAGAGGAAGTGGTGGACCAGGCTGGTAAGCAAAGGGCGCAGGGTAATTTGGAGGGGAGAAGCCTCACCATCAATATTGCTGCAGAGATAACACAGCAGGGCACAAGCAAACCAGGAGGTTTATGGAGTACATTGGTGACAACATCCTAACACAGGTGACTGGTGAGAAAAATCTCTATTGAAGCTGGGACTTAAAAAAAAAAAAAAAAGGAAAAACTAGTGGGGGATTGAAGGTGGGGTCAAGTTTGGCAGCAGTAACCATAAGATGGATCACCAGAGGAAGGAGCAAGGCAAAAAGCAGGATCACAACCCTGGACTTCAGGAGAGCATGTCATTGGCCTGTTCAGGCATCTGCTTAGAAAACCCCCACAAGATATTGTCCTGGAGAGAAGGGGTGGTCCAGCAGACCTTGTTGATTTTTCAGGAATCAGTTCCTCCAAACTCAAGAACAGTTCATCCCCATGTGCAGAAAAGCAAGAAAGGATGGCAGGAGGCTTGCATGGATAAACAAGAAGCTCCTGAAAAACATAAAAAGAAAGCACATAAGAGGTGGGACCAGGGTCAGGTAACTCAGAAAGGATATAGGGACATTGTCCAAGCATGTCAGGACAGGATTAGGAAAGTCAAAACTCATCTGGAGTTGTATCTGGTGAGGGATATGAGGGGCAACAGAAGGCCTTCAACAGCTGCATCACCAACAAAACAAAGCCTAGGGAAAATGTAGACTCACTGCTGAATGGGACACAGGACCGGATGAAAAAGGACATGGAAAAGGCCAAAGCACTCTGAGTCTTCTCCTCAGTTTTTACCGCTAAGACTAGCGGTCCCTGCAATCAGTAGAAAAGCCTGGAGCAAGGAAGACTCCTTGGTGGAGGATGATCAGACTAGGGAACATTTAAAAAATCCTGGATAAATACTGAGGAAGCTGTCCAATGTCATTGTGAGGCCACTCTTAATGATCTTCCCATAGCATCCTCCTAGAAAAGCTGATGAAATATAAGCTATATAAGGAGACAGCAAGGTGGATTGAAAACTGCATGAAGAGCCAGTGATCACTGGATCTCAGTGGTGTCCAGTGACAGCACAAGAGGCAACGGACACAAACTGAAACACAGGAAACTATTTTTCTGCCACTGTATGAAGTAATATCCATGAAAGAGCAATTATTCTTTTATTCATTATATTTTTCCTATTTAAAGAGTGAACACACATCAATGGCAAGAATATATTGGTGTCTGCTAATGTTAGCTCATTGACATATTCATTTTTCTGTTCCTGAAAAGGTTGTTCTAATGATAGGTGAACATCGAAAGAAGTTCAATATTGTAAGCAATATTGATAAATATGTGGTAGCTTAGATAGTTCATTCAACTTAGGTCAATTTTTTTTTTTATATCACACCATGCAAACAGTAGTTGTCCATTTCATTACTTTTCTATTTTTTTTTAATGCTTCTCGGAAGCCCAATATTTCTTTAAATATTTCCTGTCCACTTATTTTTATTTACTTCTTTCTGGACCAGCTTGGGAATCATTGCTCTATCCACCATGTTACAGTAAATGAAACAGAAGATCGTAGTGTTTTTTTTCTTGCTCAGGAAGATGTCGTGGGAACTAGATTCTTACAACATCATGAGTTGTTCAGTGTGGGCCAGTCACTGAGTCTGCAAGTTGTTTTAGGTGCTCCTTTTTATGTAGAGATGTGATTTATGCCTCCATGCACAATGACTTAGTTTCCCTTAAATATCCTTTACATCTGTTCATTATTACATTACTGATCACCAACATTTTCATAAAGATCCATTGGTAGTAGTTAAACGGTTATTCATTTTCATTTTATGTTTGCAAATAAATAAATAAAAATGCAATAATAAAACTTCACCAGATACGATGTCATACACACCAGGGGACAAAAAAGACTTGCTTCTTTCTGATGTTGTAGAGAGAAACTGAAGACTAATCTTTAAACACTGATGTGCCCATTAATAAATGATGAAACCCCTGTCTATAGAGAAATCCATTATTATTAAACATAATGTTCAAACTGAAGATTTTGGAAATTAGTTCCATTCATTAAATGCACAGAAGAAATAGAATTTTATGTCTTCTTAATATTAACCTAATGTCGCGAATGAGTGGTTTTGAGGCCGCTTAAAGAATCACTGGCAATGGTATCAGCAAAGGTGATTTTAATAGAAATCTATAAAAGCACGACTTAACGGAATTCGATGGCAAAGTTCACTCTATTACTCATCACATGGGTTGAGAATACACAGGAAAAATCATGTCAGAATTGTCTTGGAATGATTTATAGAAAGACCGAGGACAAAAGGGTAAGGAAGTTACCCCATTGAGTCACGAGGTTCAGAGAAGACCCGTCTGGATGCAATTTTCGTCTCAGACTTGGACAACGGTTTGTGTCTAATGCAAAAGGGACAAGGAGACCCTCCCGTTGAGTCACGAGGTTCAGAGTAGAACCCCCTTGCTCTCTAAAGTCCTTCTCAGAGAGGAGTCTAGGTGCGGCTGGATCTACCCCTAGTCTCAGACCTGGGCAATGGTTTATGCCTAAGGGATTATTGGCATCACAGAGACGTGGTGGGATGGCTCCTATGGCTGGAGTGTTGGAATGGGGGGATACAGATTCTTTAGGAAGGACAGGCAGGGGAAATARGGGGGTGTCACCCTCTATGTCAATTACCAGCTGGAGTGCATGGAGCTCCGCCTGGGGATGGATGAGGAGCTGACTGAGAGCTTATGGGTCAGGATTAAAGAGAGGACAGGGACACGTGACATTACGGTAGGGGTCTGCTACAGGCCACCTGACCAGAAAGACCTAGTGGATGAGGCCCTCTATAGACAGATAGAAGCAGCCTCACGTTCAAAAACCCTGGTCCTCCTGGGGGACTTCAACCACCCCAATATCTATTGGAGGGACAACACAGCAGGGCATAAGCAGTCCAAGGGTTCCTGGAATGCATTGATGATAACTTTCTTCTCCAGGTGGTAGAGGAGCCAATGAGGAGAAGTGCTATGCTGGACCTTGTTCTCACCAACAAGGAGGGTCTAGTGGGGAATGTGAAGCTCAAGGACAGCCTTGGCTGCAGTGACCATGAAATGGTGGAGTTCAGGATCCTTAGGGCAGCAAGGAGGGCGCACAGCAAGCTCACTACCCTGGACTTCAGGAGAGCAGATTTTGGCCTCTTCAGGGATCTGCTCGGTAGAGTGCCATGGGTCAAAGCCCTGGAGGGAAGAGGGACCCAAGAAAGCTGGTTAATATTCAAGGATCACCTCCTCCAAGTTCAGGAGCGATGCATCCCAACAAAGAGGAAATCAGGCAAAAACACCAGGAGACCTGCATGGATGGACAAGGAGCTCCTGGACACACTAAAACACAAAAAGCCTACAGAGGGTGGAAGCAAGGACAGGTAGTCTGGGAGGAATACAGAGAAATTGTCCAAGTGTCCAGGGACCAGGTTAGGAAAGCCCTGATAGAATTAAATCTGGCCAGGGACGTCAAGAGCAACAAGAAAAGGTTCTACAGATACATTGGTGATTAAAGGAAGACTAGGGAAAATGTGGGCCCTCTCCAGAACGAAATGGGAGACCTGGTTACCCAGAACACAGAGAAGGTGTGGCCTTCTTGGGCCACAATTTAGTGGCCTTCAACTTAGTGGCCACAACTTAGTGGCCTTCTATGATGGAGTGACTACATCAGTAGACATGGGAAGGGCTACAGATGTTGTATATCTGGACCTCTGTAAGGCCTTTGACATGGTCCCCCACAACATCCTCCTCTCTAAACTGGAGAGCTATGGATTTGATGGGTGGACTGCCCGGTGGGTGAGGAATTGGTTGGATGGTCACGTCCAGAGGGTAGTGGTCAACAGCTCAATGTCCAGATGGAGATCGGTGATGAGTGGTGTCCTGCAGGGGTCTGCATTGGGAGCGATACTTTTTAATACCTTCATCAATGACATAGACAATGGGATCGAGTGCACCCTCAGCAAGTTTGGAGACGACAACAAGCTGAGTGGTACAGTTGACATGCCTGAGGGACGTGATGGCATCCAGAGAGTCCTGGACAAGCTTGAGAAGTGGACCCATGTGAACCTCATGAGGTTCAACAAGGTCAAGTGCAAGGTCCTGCACACAGGTCGGGGCAACCCCTGGTATCAATACAGGCTGGGGGATGAAGGGATTGAGAGCAGCCCTGCCAAGAAGGACTTGGGGGTACTGGTGGACAAAAAGCGGGACATGAGCCAACGATGTGCACTCACAGCCCAGAAGGCCAGCTTTATCCTGGACTGCATCAAAAGGATGCCAGCAGGTCGAGGGAGGTGATTCTGCCCCTCTACTCCGCTCTGGTGAGACCCCACCTACAGTACTGCATCCAACTCTGGAGCCCTCAGCACAAGAAAGACATGGACCTGTTGGAGCRGGTYCAGARGAGGGCCACGAAAATGMTCAGGGGRATGGAACRCCTCTCCTATGAAGAAAGGCTGAGAGAGCTGGGGTTGTTCAGCCTGGAGAAGAGAAGGCTCCAGGGAGTACTTATTGCAGTCTTTCAGTACTTAAAGGGAAAAGATGGTGGCAAACATTTAAGCAGGGCCCGTTGCGATTAGGACAAGGGGGAATGGTTTTAAACTAAAAGAGGTTAGATTTAGACTAGATGTAAGGAAGAATTTTTTTTATAGTAAGGGTGGTGAAACAGTGGCACAGGTTGCCCATAGAGGTGGTAGATGCCCCATCCCTGGAAACATTCAAGGTCAGGTTGGATGGGGCTCTGAGCAACCTGATCTAGTTGAAGATGTCCCTGCCCACAGCAGGGTGGTTGGACTAGATGACCTTTAAAGGTCCCTTCCAACCCAAACTATTCTATGATTCTATGATATGTGTTTAGTGGTAATTTAAAGTTCATCCACAGTTTTGAGATAAATCATAAGATTGTAACAACACTCAATCATTAACCAATTTGGCAGTTATAAAGTGAGGTAGTCAAGTTTACTACAATTACTAAAGAGACTTAACTGTAGATTGTGCTTATCATTGATTATTTAAATCAATACACACAAACACACATACACAAAAGATCTAGATCAATTCATATATATATGGTCCAAAAGCTAGACAAGTTTATAAAGGCCTAAAGCTAGATAAATTTTTAAAGCTATACCTGTTCAAAATTCCCCTCGAGTCTGTGAAATACTCACATTAAATGCCTTGGCATTTCTCAACAGGCGAAGGGTTGAGTCCCGAGGAGTGTCTCAGCCGAGGAGTGTTTCAGCCCAGGTCCCCGTGGACCTCTGAATATCACAAACTCGAGAGTTTGCGAACTCTGAGAGGCGTCCCACTCAGAGGGAGATTCTGGGCGCAGCCCACTGTGGTCCAGGAGAGCTCAAAGGGTCTCACTTAGGACCACTGTTTATAGGTTTGCCAGGTGATTGGCTTTAGTCACCCGTGACAATTCCCAGGATTTCAACAACAATGGTGCCATTCCACTCAAGTTACAACTCAGATAGGGGTGTCACGGAATGACGGATTATCCCCAACTTCGTCCCCGACCTGGGTTAGGCAGTGGAAGTTCTGGTAGGGTCAGTGTTGTTCCTCACTTCAGCCATGCAGGAGGTCTCGGAACAGTCAAGGGACACTTCACTGCCCAATTCATTACAGGAAGACCAAAGTTTATCAGGAGTTCCTGAGGTCATAGAGTGACCCAAGTTAAAAAAAAAGGGGGAAAGAATGCACCACCACACCTAATCATAAGTTATAGCTTTTTCCCTTTCTATTTGATTACATCATTTTTATTTTCTTTAATATTCAATTTCTGTAATATTCATGGTAAATGGAGTATTTCCTTTCAATGTGCTTATTATTAGATCTTTTATTATTTTGTACCTGCACCTGTTTTAATAAGGAAGAATTAAAATTGTGTAACTGATACTCTTTACAATATTTTGATAGGCAACTTTAGTATTTATGTTTGACAAATATGCTGATAGCAAAAAAGGATGGGAATTTTAACCAAAACCATTATGCATAGGTAAGAGATCAGAAAACACATAGAGGCAAACCAAGGCTTTATTATAATGAATTAATTATTCCTCCTTTTGCACTTTTCTTCATTACTAACAACATGTGTCAAATAGCACAGAAGCAGCAAAATATTATTCTATCTCTGATTTATCTATTCAATTCCTACTGGGGGGGAGCGGAAGCACCTCTAAGTCCATACTGTGATACAACAGTTTGTCACAATGTATTTATCATATAATAATGTGAAACCACAGAAAAAAATTATCTAGAAGATCAATAAATTCCCCAGATAGGAAGTTCTCACACATTTAAACTAAGGAACAAAATGTTTAAAAAGGGAAATTTTCATTATTTCGTGGCCTACAAATAAATCACTGGTAAAACTAAAGTCATTATTTTATAATCTCTGTTTTAAAGGCTTGTATTTTTCACAAATCTTCTTTGTGGTCCTGCAATAGCAACATGTAAAACTCTCTTCCTTTTAAAGAGGAAAATAATAACCGCAATGCTAATGCCACTCTCCTGTTCAAACTGTCATAACCAGCCCACTCCTATTGTGCAAATCTAACTTCTATGGGAATAGAGTTGTCAAATGAGAAAGTTCTTACAGAATACTCATAAGGAAAACTTTGAAAAGAAACTCTCTATGCATGCAATACAAATCATAAGTTATAAACCGTTCTTCATCAGCTCTGATCAAGGCAATTCATTCCTAATGTAAACTAAAATTGTAACTCTAGTGCTTTGATGAATGTGAATCACTCAGTGTGTAATGAAGTCAAGCTTCTCTGAGTTTCAGTTTTTAAGTGGTATTTCTAAGATATTTGTTCATAAATCTAAAATTTTGCTTAAATCATATTTGGCTGTTGGGCTTTTTATTCAGGGAGAAAAATGTTACCAAATTATATATATTTAGTGTGCCTCCAGTAAACTAGAGGATCTTGAAAGACAACTACGTACACAACGTAGTATGGAGAAGCCTGGAGTGATTTATCAAAAAGTTTTTTCAAGAGGTGAAAATGCTGAATGTAGCTGAGCTACACAGGTACAGCAGAAGCAGGAAGAAAACAGTGCATAGTCAGAACATCACACCAAACAGAGAGAGAAGCAGGCTGTGTGATCCCTATAGTTTCACACACATTTCTTATGATGAGTTTGTTTCAGAATGGGAATCTAACTGTAGAGTCATAGTGTAATTTAGACTGGAAGGAGCCTCTGGAGATCGTCTGTTCCACCCTGCCCCACCTGCAGGACCAGTTTAGATCAGATTGCTCAGGGCTTGACCAGGAAAGCTTTGAAGATTTCCAACAGCGGAGCCTCCACATCTCTGGGCCCCTGTTCCAGTGTCTGACCACACTCATGGTGATTTTTTTTTTTTTTTTTTTTTGCTAATATCTAATTTAAAAGTTCCCTGTTGCAAGACGTGTTTGTTAACTGTCATCCTATCCCTGCCCACCTCTAAGCAAAGTATGGCTCTGTCTTCTGTATGCCTTCCCATTAGGTAATTGTAGATAGCAGTAAAATCCCCCTGAGCTGCCTCTTCTCTAGGCTGAACAAATCCTGTTCCCTGAGCCCCTCCCTGTATGCCATGTGCTCCAGCCCCACGACCACCTTGGTGGCTCTCCACTTCATTCAAACCAGTGTGCCAGTGTCTTTTTTTGTACCAGGGAGCCCAAACTTGGACACAGTGCTCCAGATGTGCTCACAAGTGCCATCAGAGAAGACATTCCCTTGTGCTACACTCTTGCTTGTACAGCCCAGGATGTCATTGGCCTTCTCTGCTGTAAGGACACACTACTGACCCACATTCAACTTCTGTCACCAAGAATCCCCTGTCCTTTTCTGCAAAGCTGCTCCCTAGTCAACTGCCCCCTTGCCTGCACTGGTGAATGGGGTTGTTCTGTTCAAGGTGCAGGACTTCGCATTTGGCCTTGTTGAACTTCATGAATTTTCCATCAGCTTAATTCTCGAAACCTCTGATGAGTTTCTCTAAACAGCAACCCTGCCCTCCAATGTATGAACCACCCGCTCAGTTTGGTATCATCTGTGAACTTATTGAAGGTGCACTGTCTTATCATTCGTGTTATTAATAAAAGTGTTAAACAGTGTTGGCTCTGGTATTTACCCCTTAGAATACCATTGATGACCAGCTGCCAGCCAGACTTCATACTGCTGATGAGCCTGGTGGTCCATAGAATTTCCACCCCTTTCTTGTTGTCCATTTCTACACTCCATATTTCAACCATGGGGCTAACAGAAAACTATGGCAGGCCATACCAAAAGCCTTGCTAAAGTTCAATGTATACAACATCTACTACTCTCCTCTGCATCACAAAGCCAGACGTCTAATCCTAGGAAGCTATCAGGTTGGTGAGGCATGATTTGTAAATCCATACTGCCTGTCTCTCCTTGCCTACAGGTTCTTGGGTATGGCTTCTAGGAGGATTTGTTCCATAATCTTCCCAAGAACTGAGGTTAAGTTGTTGAGATACTGCTTCTTGTTCTCCTTGAAGGTGGGCATGATGTGTAGCTTTTCCGCGAGGATCATGGACCTACAAGGCCAGCAGCAGACAGCAGTAAAAGCAAAGGTGAGGAAAGACAGAGTGAGTACTTCAGCCTTTTCCAAGTACTTCAGCTTTAGATTAGTCAAGCTGTTTTGGAAGAAGATGATGAACATCATTCATTTACAGAGGGTAGAGTGCCATGAGGAAGTACAAGTCCTTAGATTCAGAGTGAGCTACTGCTATAGGAAGTGCAACAGCAGAAATAGGTACTAACAAATAGACAAGACTGGATTTCTGTGTATTTCAGTTAGGAATAAATCAATCAAATTTTTTTTACTGGAAACCTGAAAAAAAAAATCATCAAAATCTGTTTATTTAAAAAATAATCTCAGTGCAATATAAACTTTCTCAGAAAAGTCTTTGTTTAAGCCTAAGAAATTCCCATTAAAAAAGAATAAATTCCAACTACCCAAAACAACCAACCACACAGTGTTATCATTTTGAACAATTATTGAAACCTGAGGTTTTGTATTCAGTATGAATCTTTGCAGTTACTTATTGATTTTCAGTTGCCTTGATTTTATACTATTACTATAGAACAGCAAACACCTTATTTTCTGAATACATTTCACAAACTTCTTTTTCAGGAAATAGTTTGTTGTATGTGACTGTGTGGGAGATGCATACACAGAAAAAGGGAATTGTCCTTTCCTAGATGTTCAAAGGAAGCTAGAATATCTATATGGAGTACAACACAGAGTTTTGTTATGTATTCAAGCAGTGTAACTCAAAATACAGGGAGGTCTTTTTAATTACCTTAGGGTGTAGATCTCCAGATTTTTGGAAAGTAGATATTTACAGCTGTTGTCTCTTTGATAGATGAGTGTGGGGTTTGTTTTTCTTTTTTTCTTGCTTGCTTTTCTTAAAAAAAAAAAAAAAAAAAAAAAAACTATCTGGAGAAAAAGGACCCCCTGTGTATAATGGTTTAAATGGCTTAGTGATTAGAATACTCACCCATAGAGCTAAAGAATTGGATTTTAAGCCCTTCTCTGACTGATGAGGTTCAAATCCACAGACCAATGTCTGCTGAGACAGTGCCCCAACCATCTGATTATCACCCATTCTGGATGACAGAGTGAAGAGCACATTCCACCTCTCTTCCTGAAGCTGTTTTCTTCCATTGTGAGGAAAAGAATATATTGGGTCAGAGAAAGAGCATGCGAGGAAGCGTGGCTCTGTAACATAATACTTAGGACTTTGCTCAGCAAAGAATTTGGATCCCAAAAGGGTTTCTGTGTCTTGCATTAAAAAGGTATTAAATAATATGAACTGCATACAATGCCTAGAGCTGAGACCAGAATACGGTACTTTTCCTCCCAGAATGAGCACTCTAACCACATTGGATACAACTTATGTATTTCTATGGCACTTTGAAAGCAGACCATTGTTTTCCATGCTGTTTCTGGAGACTATTCAAATAAAGAATTTGAGAATTTCAGAGTTAACCATTTTGAACCATGAAATGCCCAAGCTGAGCTGGACAAACAACTCAAAGTATGTAAGAGTTCACCTTCATGTCAAGAGACTTGTAAACAGAAGATTATTTCTCTAACAATTTCTTAAATCTGGTATTTCATTTAAAAAGAACCTTGAGCAAGTTCAGGCAACCAGTCTGTGGGAGTCATATGCCTCAGTGGCTCCTTATCCATTTTACAAACAGCAATCAGTATTTAGAGTATTTTCCAAAAGAAAAAAAAAAAAATACTATCTATATCTTCTCCTGTTGACTTTGAAAGTAGGAGGAATAGGTGAGATGTGAAACCAGTGTAAATCCCATGTATTGACCCATGAAATAAGCAAGCAAAAAATTGAGTTGAGGAAGTTGTCTCTAAGGAAAGCAAGTACTCTGAAGGCCTGAATTCAGAAAGGATTTTACTGTAAATATTTACCATGGATTACAGCAAATGCTGTGTGAAGCAAACACTGCATAAACTATGTATATACATATGTGAAATCCTTATGTATGGACCAATAAGGAAGGTACACTACTGAAATTTATAGATCCTGAGATATTAAAAAAGCTAACTAGTGGCCAGACAGTTAGGGATAAACCTTATTCAAACATCAGATGTGTGAAGCCGTGAATCAGGATGATACTTATTGTGCTTGCAGCTGGAAATCTCATCATAAGCAATAACTGAACTTCCAAGGAACACTGATAAAAAAGCCCTTTTTTAATCATTCAGTCTCCAATATGAATTTGCATTTACACAAATGTAGTGGGTGGATGTTCTTAATTCGTTGCAGAGTTTCTAGGCAGATTAGATCCAATTTGCACCTAATTTTCTTCCCCCACTGCTAGGTGGACCACCCCATCTTCTACCTGGTAGTTAAACTGATTCTATGTGAATAAGGTAGAAAGTTCATTCACTTGAAATCTTTTTATCACTTCCTTTGATTTTTCTTCCCTTAATCTCTTCATCTAATTTAGTCTAAATGCCTTAATTCTAAAAGCATAATTTATAAAGCAAAAGGGTTATATTTCTTTAAATCATTCAGAGATCTTCAGAAGTTCCTAAACATTGCCACATCCCCTGTAGCTTTCTTTTGATATATTTCCTACTTGTTCTCTGTGGTAAGAACAGTCTTTCTGTTCTGTATTTGTACAGCACTGATGAAAACAGGGATTTGGACCACCACAGGGCCATCTAAATACTGGTAAAAAGATCTAAAACACATCAAAGGTTTAAATTCTTAAAATAAGCACACAATGTGTCTCCAAATACATTCTCCAAGACATTCAGCTTAGAGATTTTTTTGGACTATCACAAACATTAAAAAAGTCATAAACTCATCTTCTATGGTATTTCTAGCATTTCTCACTCTGTGACAACACAGAAACCAAAAGGGGAGAAGAACAAGAAAGTTAATACATTCAGATGTATATACTTCGTAATATTTATCTGTATGCTATTCTGAGCCAAGTTCCTCACCCCAGTTGGTTTCTGCTCAGTTGCAGCCATAGTGGCCAAAAAAATCAGAGCTTTGTGCCTCAGTTTTTCCTTGTCTTTTGGAGTGAGTACTCCAAGACTGGAGAACAGGCTGAGATAGACCACAGACTTAGTTTCTTCTTTCAGCACCAGGCAATAAGAACAAACATCGTTGACTGCAACTAATTGCGAGTGGAATTGCTCCCTCAGAAGACATTACTTTTAATGAGATCATGCACTGAACAAGAGGCTAGAGTGAGATTTAGGAATCTTGAGTTATATTTCCCTCTCTATCAGAAATTCACAGTGTGTACTCAGACAAATATCACCTCTGTTGGTTGTCTACGATTTTCCCTTTCTTTTAGTTAGCAAGCTTTACATCCTGTTCCATGCCTGACACAATGGAATAATGCTCTTAGCTGAAGCCTGACAGTGCTACTGTAATACGTAAAGATATGCATAGTTTTGTACAATTAATTTATCTTTAACTGAATAAACATACTGACAAAATATACCAACCTACCAGTTGAGGTAGGTGCCCTGCAATTTAACTGATCAATTTAAGTACCCTGCAATTTAACTGATCAATTTCCACAAAGTCTTTAATTTACAAGTTTTGACCAATAACAATTATCTAGTATGCTGTCATCACTGTCTGTGCTATCAGTACTTCTTTAATGTAATAGTTATCTAATAAATACTGTCTGTTGACATCCTGTTTAAAATTACTTACCGCAACAAAGCAATTAGTGGCAATGGCAGGAGAGATGATGTTGGCAGAAGGAAAGAGCTAGTTATGATGAAACTGCTTGTGGCAATGTTGCCTTCCTGCAGTATATATATTTTATATAAAAGTACACTTTTTATTCATTTCAAGGATTTTGCTGGAGGAAGCCCATAGGTTATTCTTAAAGGCAGTGGAGAAGCTTCCACTTCTAAGGTTTCCCAGAGCAGAGTTTCTAAAAGCACATGCTCATCCTTTAGTACGGTTCCTAGTATGGAATGTCTTCTGGGAATTCTTTTCCAATCCATTCATTTTAACAAAAGGGGTGATGCTTTACTGAACTTCCTGAAGTTTTCTGTTGTTCTTGCTTTTTACATTCAAATTTTGACATTCATTTCAGTGAGGAATGGATTTTGCCTGCAATGAACAATAAATCCTTATTTCAAAAATCCCTTCAGCGTTAACTGTTGCAAGTTTACTTGGAGTTACTAAATTTGGAGCTGTTTCATTTTCCCTTTTTTCTACTTGATGTCCACAGCAGAAACCTAACAATGGTTTAAGAACTTGGTGAGGTCAAGAGTGATGATGACTGTTCCTTACAGTCAGCTTGCACTGCTGGTGGCAAAGCCTGCCAGAGAAGGAAAAAGATCTTCACAATGTCATTGCTTTCTGTTTTAATTACTTTGTTACTTCCATTGTCATACTAGATTTTAACAGATTTATCTTCTGAAACACTTATGGGGAAGGAAATTACTGTTACTCCTACATTACAGATAGGAACTGGCAAACAATATTGATAAGCAATAAAAAGTTGAACCTAGATCTAATTGTATCTTAGATACAGCTTTCAAATCCAGCTTATTTTTTCAAATATCTGTTATGATAGGCTTGAGTATAGTTTGATCATGTCTTTGAGCAGCAGAATAGATATTGTAGCGTCTCTTATGAAAACCCGTAGCTCTTTTTCTTATCCATTCTTCTTGCTTAATGTAGAGCACTGGAATTTTTACACCATTTGTTGGTCCGTTTCATTCATTACTATAATAATGTACTATAAATGTACACTGATTTTTCACCCTAAATTAGGCCTGATTATTTTGTGTAGGCTTCCCATTGTCACTCATCACAAATTTCCATGTTCTAAGAAACTCACTCTAGTATAAACAGCTCCACCTAAAAGTTATGCCAAAGTCTATACATATTCCATCCACTCTAGATCCCCTATTACAGGTGGGAAGACTTTGGCCAAATCTTTTTTTTCCCCTTTTTCCTTTTCCCTTTATGCTATTTTTTTTCAACCTCAACATGCTCAGAAATGGTTTTCTATTATGTCCAATTGGAGAAGGTTTAAAATAGAAAAGTATATTGAATCAGTTTAATGTGTCATACTGAAAACTGTCACACCATTTTAACACAAATATAGAGCTATAGGGTTTCCAAACATTGCAATGACATCTGACCAGTTCACAACTACTCTAGAGTGCCATCTTGTGGCACAGAGAGCTGGACACTGAGAGCCACACACACAAATTTATCCTCCCATGCAGCACTAGCTACTGGTGGTTCTCTCATATTTATTCCTGTGTCCTGCAAATGTAGCGTGAATCCAGTCTTAAGTTCAGAAACTTCAGAAACAGGTGATATGGAAAGCAATATCACAGAATCACAGAAGGAGTGAGGTGGGAAGGCAGCTCTGGAGATTGGCTGGTCCAACCCCACCTTCTCAAAGCAGGATCACCTAGACTAGGTTGCTCTGGGCCATATCTAGTCAGGTTTTGAGTATCTTCAAGAAAGGAGACTCCACAACCTCTCTGGGCAACCTGTTCCAGTGTTTGATCACTGTTAGAGTAAAAAAAAGTTTTCTTATGTTTAAGTGAACTCCCTGGATTTCGATTACTACTCATTGCCTCTTATCTTCATCTTGAACTCCACCATTTTATGGTCACTGTGGCCAAGGCTGCCCCGAACTTTCAATCCCCAACTAGTTCTTCCTTATTGTAAGTCCTAGCTCCAGCAGAGCTTTCTCCCTCATCAGCTCCTCAATCACATGTGTTAAGAAGTTTTGACCAATGTCTTCCAGAAATCTCCTGGGCTGCTTGTGCCCTGCTGTGTTATTGATCTAGCAGATCTTAGGCAGTCTCAAGCCCCTCCGTGAGAACCAGGGCCTGTGAATGTGAGGCTTCTTCCAGTTCTCTGAAGAAGGCCTCATTTGCTGCTTCTTCCTGATCAGGTGATCTGTAGCAGATACCTACCACAGTGCCACCGCAGTTGGTACCCCACCTATCCTGAACCATATGCTCTCATCTGGTTCATCATCCTTCCTCAGGCAAAGCTCCATGCATTCCCTCATATCAAGGGCAATTTTCTCCTCTTCACTGTCCCAGCCTGTCCTTCCTAAAGAGCTGTTATCCATCCATCAAAATACTCCAGTCATGTAAGCTGTGATGCCAATGAGCTCACAGTCCTGCAACTGCACACCAACCTCTGGTTACTCCTGTTTGTTGCCTATGAGGCAGGAATCGGTGTACAGGCACTTCACAGAGGTACACCGTCATGATGATTTCACAGAAACTGAAGATGTTGAACAGGATCAGACCCAGCATTGACCCCCGGGGGTACACTGGTAGTGACTGGCCTCCAACTAGACTTCATGCCACTGATCACCACCCTCTGGGCCTGACCATTCACCCAGTTTCAATCCACCTCACTGTCTGCCCATCATCTTCTCTCTGAGGATCTTATAGTAGACAATAGCCATTGCTTTCTCCTCATTCACCATCCAGTCATTTCATTATAGAAGGTTATCAGGCTGGTCAAGCATGACTTCCCCTTTGTGAACCCATGCTGACTACCCCCTGTTGCCTTCGTGTCCTTCATTTGCCTGGAAAACATCTGCAGGATTAGCTCAGAAGTCTGGAAGAAAGGTTATGAACATATACTTAGAAATTGCTTTTAACAGATCTGGGGACTATTCTTCTGTTTCCAACCAGATTTGAGAAGAATAAAACCTAGAAAGCAAAAGGACAGAGTAGTCTAAAACTCCATCTCATTGTGTATTGTGTGACTTTAGCAGTTCATTTATCTTCCTCAGGACAGACTAAGAACAGTTACACAGCTGAGTCCAGCATGTCAGTCCCTGACTGCCAAAAGTACAAATTAAAACATACAAACCTAATCCAAAGTAAACTATAGAGAAGTATTTCCAGCATGAAATGTGCACATATACAAACCCAAGACTGTTCAAGGCCTCCACACTCCCACCATCTGACCATTGGCAGTGGAATCGTTTTCTGACAGTACAAAAAAAGGATCAAGAGACCTGTGCTGGTTGTGGGACATGATTAGGTTGCACTCCTTGGTTGTCTGTCGTAGAGCCATATTTAAGATATGGCCCCAACACAGGTACCTCACTAACACCTGACCTGCCTTAGGGTGCTTTTAGTTTGTTTTGGCTGAGGTCACAACCTCAGATGACCCAGTCCATTCTAAACTTGGAAGTGTTTAGATTGTTTTTTAAGAGAAAAGTTTCCATTGTCCAACCTTCTGTGCTGTCAGTGAGATGTGCAGATTGTTATAACACAGACATTCACAGGTCGTGCCTGAGCTTTACAGATCGGGAAAAGAAGACTCTATCCACTCAAATTACAGTCAATTCTGTATGAAGTCTGAACACTGAAATAGCAACTGAACCAAAAATGCAACTTTTCAGGTGCTGATTAACCTGATAGGGACAGCAGGAGCAAGTACACAGCTGAGGACAAGAACCTCTTCGGCTATCTCTACCTAAAGCAATTTTTACTACAGAGACTCCTAAATCTCCCACAAAGTAAGGGAACGCTGTTAGCCTTATTTCTATAGGGGAATTGAGGAACAGAGGGGTTAAACAATTTGTTCCAAGACACATAGGAATTCTGTGGACAGAACAGGAAATTAAATGCAGGGATCTGAAGTCCCAGCCCATTATTTTACTCACTTCCTTGTAAAAATGATCTCTCACCATTTTCACCAAAGTAGGTATAAATTAGAATTCCCTCCCTTCTTCTAATCTGGGAAGTTCTTATACAGCTGCAGTGCACACATGCTTCTAGCCTAATGAAGATGATGAAAAGTTCTGGGACACTAAATCCTTCATTGCCTTCCTTGATAATGTCCATTTTCCCAATTATTGAATTTTGCTTGCAAAATGCTGAAAAGCTGAATTTAGTTTTCAGTTCCATTTACCTCCCCTTATGCTTTTCTTTATTTTATCTTAACCTTGAAGCTTTGCATTATTGTTCACAGATTCGCTTATGAAAGTGAACAGTAAACAGATATAATGCCAAAAGGCAATATTTCAAAATTCCCTCATTAACACACTATTTGAAAGAAAATTAATTTCATATTTTAAATATTCACAGACCCTGGGTGAAATTCTTTTAATTCTGTTATTCTTTTCTTTTAATTTTTCTTGCCAAACTTAGTTGTATAATATAGTGGGGGTTAAATGTTTTTTAGAGTATTTGCCATTCGGTTCTTCAGTCTTTTTTTTTTTTTTTAGGTTCTAGTACCTCCTTTCTATTTATGTATTTTCTACCGGAGTCCATCATTTCATTCCAGACTTTTGTTGTGTGGGTATCCAGTGCAGTCCATGGACTTCTGGTTTTGATTCCTTAATGCAATTAATTATCTATCCAACCAATTTAAAGTGTTTAAGTCCCTTTAGGATTAAGTTAAACTGAAGCACACACACAAACGTTTTTGCCAGACCATGCTATCCCTTCATCTTTGTAGTCAACCGTGTACATTGATTTATGTCAAAGACTTCAAACTTGGCCTGATTTTTATGTTCACTAAAGATCCATCGAACAAATAACATTTCACTAGAAAATGAGATGGGGTTTCAAAGCTTTGAATGTTCCAGTAAGACTAATATTGATGTTGAAATAACAAGATCTTTTCAATTTATTTATGTATTTATCAATCTAAAGAACAGATAATACCATTGGCTTGGTATTAAACCAAAAGTACAAATTTCTATCAAAACAAATACATTTTTGTACAAGCAGCTGTCAAGGTAGATTACAAAGAAAACTGAATTTCAGCTCTAACTATTCTGATCAATACATTGGTTCCACAAATTCTTTCTCATGAGATTGTTGAGATTTTAAATTTACGTCTCAGATGTTGGGTATTTCCACTAGTATCCTAATTTGGAAACTGAGGCTGGAATTCTCGGAGGGCTTTTTGTGAAAATTGCAGTGCTTTCTATTCTTATTCTTGTTGGAAATACTACAGAAAGAACTTGTTGCGCAGTGTTTGTGACGGTTTTAATTATTTGCTTACAGCAACATATAGAAGCCTAGCTGCAGACAGGGCCCCATTACACTGGGAGATGCATAACAACAGGCAGCTTTTTTTTTTCTCCTTGTAGAGCAATGACAGATTCATAGAGTAAAAAAAAAAAAAAAAAAAAAAAAAATCAAAACTTAAACAAACAATCAAACAAAAAATCCAAAAGAAAATCAACTATTAAAAAACCCACCCAACTCCAAGAGAGAGAATGATGCTATGCACTCACTTACAAGAAGGTAGTATTTGTTTCCAGCCCCTCCTTTCAAAACTGTGACTTTTACCAGTCATGGGGTAGCACCAACTACGGTACAACGAATCACATATATTGTGTAACTGCCTAAGAGGTACACTATGAATCCTTCATGAGACAAGTTTTAACCTCGCTAAGCTGAAGACAGAATCCAAATCCCTACCTCTCAGATGAATGCACTAACCTATTGTTAGACAAGCATCAGTGGTATTGATGCCTTTAAAACAAGACCCTATTCTTTTGAAGAGTAATTGTAGGCATCTACCTTTATAAGAGAATTCTGCACTCAAAATGGCTGCTAGAAGCAATGAAAAAGACTGAAATTCCATATGCAATCTTATGCTCAGCATTAACAAGTGCCTACCGCTAGAGATATTCTCCTATCCACTTAAACTTGATCCTTCACCTCTTTACTGTCAAGTTTTCTTTAATATTTTTACTCACGCATCTAATTTTCTTGGTACACTGTGTAGTTATATTTCCAGCTCCAGGTTTTAAAGCTTAATCTGAGGGCCAGGAGCCTAAAATTTAGGCATTGCAGCACTGGACTTAAAAGCTCCACATCCCTTTATTTGGTTGAGTCCTGAGTGAATTCCCTAGGATCAGCCAGGAAATCTGTGGCAAAGACAAAACCTAAATATCAGTCCCCAGGAACTTATTTCAGAGCCTTAGGCAAAAGGCCATTGTTTCTATCACTGTAGGTTAAAGATTCTAGTCCAAGCTGGAAAAGAGAAGTGGGGAAAAAATACCTCTCTAAGCACTTTCAAAGAGTAGTCAAAGGGATCCTAAAAGCAAACAAAGCTGCATGGTGATCTTTAGTTTTTCACTCATCCTTGATTTTTCAGTATATATGTGAGCTTCACAACTGGGAGCAATTATGGACAAAAATTATTACATGATGTATGACTCAACATAYGAATGATCTTTGGGAAAGGAGGTTCCTGAAAAGGAGGTTTTGCATATGGAACAGTATCAAAAGCACTGCATGGTTTGATTGTTGGGGGAATTATATACTGGTATGTGACACCTTTGGGAAAAGTTCTGAAAAGTAGGTCAGGTACCATGAGTCTTAGCAGACTGGTTACATATTCATTGGGATCAGCTGTTCTGAGCTTCAGGAAGTTCAGGTCTCAGCAGCTGCTGTGTAATCAGGGTGCAAAACGCTTTAAAATGGTTGGCTATAAAAAATTGGAATTGATTGAGAGGGCCTGAGTTATTGTCCTCCTGTGATTGCAATATGCAGCGTATAGAAAATTCTCTCATGCTTAAGCCTTACCTTTATATTTCTAGTGTTCATAAAATTAGTTTTAAACCACCAAGGGTTTCTCCTCTCCTCCCCATCTCCCCACAATAATTTCTGGTTCTAATTTGAAGGGGTTTTTTAATAAATATGTTTTAGATGAATTTAGTGCTTGTGAAAGTTGCCAGCCTATTTGATCCTGGACTGGGGGGAGGGCAGATCTTAAGCATTGGAAAGAACTAGGACCTCACATGAGGAAGAAGCCTAGAAAGCAATTGATAACTCGGGAAAAAGAATAGCAGTGCAGGATAAGGGGGCAGATTAGCTGATCAAAACAAAGCTGAAAATCCTGTCTGCCTCAAGAAGTCAGTGGGTGCCCAATATACAACTCTCATCATTCCACCACTTTGGAAGACCACTTGAACTGAAAATGGAGCTGAAACACTGTGGCTGCCAAAGACCACTTCTCTGGTGAAGGGCAAGAGGTGGAATCTGAAGGAGGGTAGATAAGAATCTGCCCCTACTTTTGGATTTGTCAGTCGACAGTGTTCCTTAAATCCCAGTGAGGACTCACCCCCCCCACCCTCTTCTCATCCCTACAGCTTGCCCGAAGTCGGACTTACAAAGTCAGTTTAAATATTGTGAGAAATCTCACTGAGAGCCTTTCTCTGCTGAGGAAAGGTGTTTATTCATAACAAGGATGTGAACAATGGCCATTTTGGTTGTGCGTGTTTATGTCATAAAGACACCAAATTGACAAAGTCAAATGGAAACCAAAAAAGATATTTAGCACTAGCCAGCTATACAGCCATCATGGAAATCATCACATGGGCATACATAACACCTCTTGTGCAAGGATCTCCAATATCTTTGACAGTAGAGTTTCCTATTTTAATGATTATAGACGAGACCAGTATAGACCATTAGACTTGGCCTAGGTTATATACCCAGTTATTAGCAGCACAGGAATAGGAAGCTGGGGTGAAATCCTAACACTACTGAAATTATTGGGAAACATGCCATTTTCTTCATGAGGGCCAAAATTTTATATTCATATGTTCTTTCCGTGATTTAACCACAAAACAATTCTTTTTATTCAATTCCCTCTCTAAGCACAATAACAGACAGCCTCATAAGAATCTTAAAATTGTTTCTTTCATACATTAATCACAATTTACATTGACATCTTGACTTGCCAGTGCTTACACATCCAACTACTCATTTTAGCACCCATTAGCACTCTGTCTGATCACTTTCTATGTTAAAATCTGACAGAAATTAGAAAGTTCTAATCATCATCAGTAGCTATACATATACAATCCTAAAAGTCTTTTCCATGTCATGCTCATAGTTGTTTTCCTTCCCTGTGAATAAGACAGGCTAGTCTGGGTAAGAAAAAGCGTAAATGCAAACCAGTTCTTTCTTTGTTTCTTAGGCTTGTCATATGCTTGTTGCCTTACCCATAAAAAGGAAGGAAAGAGAATAGAAGGAGACACAAAGAAGATGTGCAAAGGAAGTGCTATCAACCTGTTCCTGATTTCTCCTGGTGTTACAAAGGGGCATATGGTGGCCCTATGGCACTAGTTCAGTTAATGCATCCTGATAGAGCCTTTTATTCCCTTCACTGCTTGAAACTAAGACATCAGCTCTAACACCAGAATGATATTCCCACAGAATCAGGCAGACCTTGCAGGTTTTTATTCTCGTGATTTTTTTTTTTTTTATTTGATCCTATATGCTTTATAAGTGTGATTGCCTTTCCTGCTTCAAACATGCATTAGCAGTTGCATAGAAAACAGTACTCTTTACCCTTTTAATAAGTTTAGTGTTCTCCTTTTTGAATAGAAATTCCAAGATTGGCAAATAACTGAAATTATGTACACATCTGGCTTCCAAAGCTTTGATATATCTTATTTCTATGAGATTTCCTCCTTCCTTCACATTAAATTTTATGAGAGGAAAGCACTCCTTAAAATATTTATTACATTTTCACCCCTCTTATATTCTTCTGCTTTTTCAGTTTGTAAGGTGAGAAAATGATCAACAAACCTGGAAGTTAATCAACTCATTATTGTCACATGGAGTTTGCTTCTAGGGGCAGAGATCCAAAAGAGGGAGCTGAACAAGAAGAGATATAAGTAATAAGTTGAGGCAATTCATCTCCTGTGATGCCAGGATTTATTTATTTGTTTGCTTATTTAATTGCCAGACACATTTAATATCATATCTCAGTAAGTGCTGTGAGACTGTGATACTTGAATCAGGTTGGTAGGATTTAATTCTTAAATAGGCATTGTAAAAAGTTTGTGAAAGTCAGCTAAAGACAATCATATGTCTTTGGACCTTAGAAATATTGTGTGAAGTGCAGAGAACTAGCAAACAAAACCACATTGGAGATTAAAGGCAATTCATGATCTAGGAGAACCCTAAAGTTATTCTTGGCATTTCTAGAGTTACACAAAAACAAAGTTAACCTCAGGATGAAGTGAGAAATTGACTGAATAGTCTATTGCTTTCTCCAGATATACGGGGGGGGGGGGAAATTTAGGCACATTCAGTAGGAGGATATTTTGCTACGTCCAGCTCCCAGTATTTAAATACTTGCCAACTATTGAGTAAAAAAAAAATAAATAAAAAAAACAAACACAAACARCACAAAAACACACAAAAGCAACATAAAGTTTGGAGATGCTGAGCACAAGGATTCCTATAAAGGAGGAAATTGTTGTGATGCATAAATGCCAGCAGAATGCCTATGAAGTTTTGTGTAAACCAGAAACTTTTTTTGCCACCTAGACAGGTACATTTGGCATATATTGATCAATCTCCATTCTTAAGGTTTCAGCTGATAAGCATGCAGAAATATAGCCAGAACTATCTTGAGTATCAACTGTGACATTGATTTTTCATACCCTCGAGGCCATTCCTAGAACACACTGCTCACAAATGGGTTATCCTTTCACAAATCCTTGTTGGAAATTAAGTGATGGAACTGATAATCAGAAGAGACCAGCGGCGGTTCTGCCGTCTTTCCCCCAAGCCACAGAATTTCAATGGATTATCTTGGCATGAAGCCAAATAATTTGTGTTTACCTGACTTTATATTCCAGATTGAATTTTAGGATGAGGATGAAGAAATTGAGCAACTACTTTTTCTGTAGATTTCCTTACATCTTAGGGCAGAGCAGTTTTTTTCTATTGAGTTAACTGAACTCTGTGAACAAGTGTGCAAGCAGGGAACAGCTTCTAGCCCAGTGTGTTTCCATATGAGTATGTTCAATAATATTTATAAATTCAAATATGAAAATAAAAGGCACCAAGGAAGCAAAAGCAAAAAATCTCACCCACGCTTTCTATTTCAATCCTTTCATATCTGGTAGAACAAACAGAGCTACAAAGTAGGAACATCTGTAGATAAAACTGAAGAGGGACATATGTGTTCCACACCTAACCACAGCAGGGTGTCACTATAACAGCTTTCTTACTACTTGTCACATCCAAGTCCATATGGTGCATTTCTGCCTTAATTGGGCATTTCCATGCTTTTGTAGATTTCTGTCAAAAACCTTAACGATATTTAAATATTCTTTTGCTGATATCAAAACTTTTTTATTTTAATGAATTTTAAGCAAAACTTAAATCCTGGAGTGGGTGTTCGCAATATTTTTTAGTGACCTGAGAGATTCTCTAACAACAGACAAAAATGCAGTGTTATTTTACCTACGTTCATATTTTAATTTCTTGCCAGCATTCAGCCTAGACTGCTCCAAATCAAATAAACCGCGGAGGCCCACACAGTGAGAGAGGGTTCATTATGGATCATGAACAGCTCAGGGTGGAGGTGCCAAAGTAAAAGAACAGATAGCATTGAAAGAGGACAAATAATATGTTTGCCCCATATCCTCCACATGTTTAGTGAACTTTCTCGGAGAGGCTGTTTTATTTAGGCACTCTGAGGAGTAAGGAAATGAAAAATAAGTGGATTTACTTGCTTGTCTGAATGTAGAGATCTATTTTGATAGAAAGGTAGGCAAAAGGAAGTGGGAAGGGGGTCGGGCATTTGCCAGAGCCTTGTGCACAGCTTCAGTAAGCCCAGTCATAAAAGGGTGAACAGCAAAATAGTACACTATGTGCAGACCTAGCAAAGAGATAGCATTGATCCCTACTGAGTCAGAGCCAAGGATAAAAGGTAGAAGCAGCGACTGTTGACTGGAACTACACTCTATTACTGCAAAAACATAAGTGTTCTGGAGGAGCTGTCTTGGATAAAACAGTTTTCCAGTTTTCCTAGTTTTGCAGCTAGCTTATTTTCATTTGCTTATTTCCTTTTCTACTGGCCTGAAAAACAGGAAGGTGGATTTTTTCTGCTTTGTTATCAGTGGAGGAAATGTCCAGAGTTTTTGGAGCCCAACAATCCTAGTATCTTTGGCTGAATAAAAGCAGCAGTCCTTGTTAAGATATAAATCTTAATAGGAGCTTGTGAGGAAACACGTAACACAGATAGGTACACGATTATAGAACAGTATACAGACTCTCCCTTTAAACTGAGAATAATGTGAATACAGACTTAGATGATCTTTCCTAAAAGAAGCTGGTCTTCAGTTCACCAAACAGCAAGCTTACTACTTACTTAGCTCCAGGTTCCTTCCAGCAACCATTCCTGGATGAACAGGGATGTTGAATAAGTTGTTTAACAAATGAAGAGAAAAAATGGCAAGAAGTTAAAGCCGGGTGAGTAGAAAAAGCAATGTGTGCACTGCAGTGTGCGGTATATCAACGACAGTGAGAGAAATGCAGTGTGACGCTGTCTTTTTTTTCAGGCCACAGTAACTAGCAGCAGGCACCTCTCTCCCAGAAAGACCCAGCTTAGGATACAAAGAATGATCTCTACAGGGATTGTTTCATGAAAGCAGAACTCAGCCGCGATCACATCTTTCACAGGCCGATTTCAAACAGTTTTCTCCCTCCCCACGGTCTGGATATAAGCTGATTTTAAAACACAAACATCCTATGCATAATTTCTTTGTAAAAACACAAGAACGGATTGCAGACTTGATTTTAAAGCATCAGGCATGTAACATAGCTTATGCTACAGAGCCCAGATGTGGCCAAGGAAAAACGCTTATTTTTCTTTCTGTGTACAAGTTTCACAGCAAACACTAGTGAGCTTCACACTTGGCTGTTTATTCTAACCTCTGTGTTCAAAAGACTAGGGAACTCTCACAGTTTATCAGGGTTCAAAGATGAAGTTAAAACATAATGAATCCTGATAAAATCTCATGGATTGTCCTTGGGGAAAAGCATCAATTAATTCAAAGTTTTTAATTCTTTTTATAAAAATAAGGGGTTTTTTTAAGGTGTTTGAAGTCCTTGACTCTACCCCTTGGCTTCTTTTAATTCCACCTTCTGAACTCCTTAATCAAGATTTCAGTAGCTTAAATTACAGCTATTAAAAAAATTGGGAAAAGGGGGAAGTATATTATTCTTTCGCCTTATTATGTGTAAAATAAAATGAACCTTGAGGAAACTGTGGTGGTCTCACTGAATAAGCTGCAGAGTAACTCAGGACCCATAAGTTGTAGCATATATCAAATCCCTCTCTAATAATTTCCTAACCTCATACAAGCTCTTTTTAATAAAAAAAGAGAGCTCAAAAGACTTCAGATTCCTAAAGTACTACTTAGTTGAAATTTACTTGCCTTTGTTCACAATAACAAGCCACAAAGTATCACAACTCTCTTTCAAGTAATCACTTAGACATCTGGGAGGCTATAGAGAAATACATCTTGCAAGAGAACTTACTTCAATAACTTAAATTCTGTTCTGGCATGAAAACAGAATTGTCTCCATCATAGCTGAGTTGAGCAGTTTGACACCTACCTCCTCTGTGAATCATCTGGGATATCCAAACAAGGCACCTAGTATTAATGCCCATGAGGACAGGAGCCAGTAAGCAATTTCTGAACCTGTTTAGTTTGTGCAGAACACTCTGAATGCACCACAGCATGGCTTTCAAATCCATCCAGACACTTGCCAGGCAGGGTACTGCCACATCCTGCTGAAATCATAGTATTCTGCCTACCAGACTTGCCCTGGAAATTGAAAAACTACATCATCATCAGCCTGAGCGGATACAAATCCACAGCTCCCATCTTTTCAGAGAGTGCCCTATTCACATGGCTTTGTTGAAGCTGTGCCATTTTTGTGCGGCCAGGAATGTGGAATTTGTTTGGCCTGCAAAGAAAATTGCAAAGGGGAGTCTATTTCTGTAATCTAATAGGCAAAACACTCTGCTGAAGAGGAGAGGAAGCTAAAATAGTTCTTTCCCGAGGGCCTGTTTAGAATATGTATTTTCCATGTAACAGTCTTAGGATAAAATACATTAGCAATATTGGAAGAAAAATTGAAACACAGGAACTTTCCTGTTTCCACAATGGACACATATCATTGTCTCACAGTTGGCCTCTTTTGCTTCCTTTTTCTTTCTGGCCTCAGTTCTTGCACCATTTCTTGCACAAGGGCTTTGTTCTAATGGATAGGTGTAAGGCTGACATGGCATAAAACTAGCAAACAGATGGTGAATGAGACATCTTATGATAAGAAGGCATCAACCTATGTTCAATATTCAGAACAACATTTGGATCCTGAACTCAGCTAGTGGGTACACAAAGGCACCTCACTCACAGCTGCAGAGAAGCATCAAAGCCTAAGGAAACACAAGTCTTATGAGGAGCTGCTGAGGGAGCTGGGGTTGTTTAGCCTGGAGAAAAGAAGACTGAGGGGAGACCTTATCGCTCTCTACAACTATCTGAAAGGAGGTTGTAGCGAGGTCGGTGTTGGTCTCTTCTCCCAAGTAACAAGCGATAGGACGAGAGGAAATGGCCTCAAGTTGCAACAGAGGAGGTTTAGATTGGATATTAGGAAAAATTTCTTCACCAAAAGGGTTGTCAAACATTGGAACAGGCTGCCCAGGGAAGTGGTGGAGTCACCATCAACGGAAGCATTCAAAAAACGTGTAGATGTGGCGCTTCAGGACATGGTTTAGTGGGCATGGTGGTGTTGGTTTGACGGTTGGACTTGATGATCTTAGAGGTCTTTTCCAACCTTAATGATTCTATGATTCTATGAAACACAGGGTTTCAAACATATTCAGCATTTCCTAGCAGCTGGCTTAGATATCTTCCTGATACTATCCTAGAAGTAGTAGTCACTTCTACATACTTTAAATATTATTTGAGTTGATAAATTTCACCCCTGGAATGTCTTTATGAACCTCAACTACAAAGAAGCAGCAAATTCCTATGCTAACTTTGACCCTCCTTGCAGCTTTTGAAATACACCGTTTGTCCCATTTTACAATTTGAAACTAATTTAACATGTTTTTCTCCGTTACTTCTTCCTATATTACCTCGACCACAAAAAAAGTCAATCACATATTCACCAGGGACAGCTTGCCGAATTGAAGTGGCAATGTGATATTTCCTTACACCATTGTGTCCCAAAAACCTGAACTTACCTGTTCTCCTCCTAAACTTCCCTGTTCTCCTCCTCAAGTGGCTCAAACTGAAAACAGGTGGCAGCAATGAGTTTCTGATGCCACAAGTCATAAAGCTGAAAGACAATGATCTAATCTCTCCATCACAAATGAAAACACACTGAAAGCTGCTCTAATTGGTATTGGCTATCAATAAGGCAAGATTTGATAATACAGGAAAAGAAACAGTTCAGCTCTGGCCTTGAAGAGTCAGGAAGGAGGTATCAGAAATGTCCTGCAGGGGTCTGTCCCTCTGAGCGTGGAAAATCTTTTGGCATCTGGAGCCATTAACTTTAGCTCTGGTTTTAGCCATGACAATGGCACGGAGCCATCCTCATGCTGGAGACTTGAGGCCAGAGTATTTGGGAACAAGCAAGCTTCACCAATAGGATAGCATATTGCAAATATTCGTGTAATATTTTTTCGTATTATATTTATTATGTGTGGATTTGAGACATTTCTGTACCACCTTGAGAAAAAAAAAGTGTTTGAATTCTAATTGAATGAGACTGTACACTTACATGTAATTACATTGCTTTTTTGCAGATTACAATTATGCAATACTTTTATATATAAGACATTTCCATCCTCCTTATTCCACATGTTTAAAAAAACAGGCTTTATTATTATTTTTATTTGGCATATGGGAAGAAGTAAAAGGACAAGGAAGGGGGAAGAGAGAGAAAGAGCAAGCAAGAGAAATTTATAAAACAAATATGTCTTTATAAATAGAGGTCACAATTTAATCTCATATTCAGTCTTTCCTTCAGAATATTTACAGAATTGTAACATTGTACTTTTTATGGCGTAAAAAGATATTAATTCCAGCATTGTTTAAGTGGGAGGCAAAGAAATATATTCTGGTTTCAATTAGGGAAGACAGATATATAAACAGGTTTTATTGGAAGGTCCTGATAGGAACAGAAGAATGTGATATTGATGGACACAAGGGACTCAGACCTGCTCTTGTTCAAACCACTGGAAAAAACTTCCATTGGCTTCAGGGCTTCAGGATCAAGCACATCCCTAGGTCATGAACAGGTTTAGCAGACATGTTAAAATGGCTTCAGTTTCTGAGTACTGATGGCTCCATCCCCAGGAATCTGGATCTCACTGCCATTACCCACAGTCAATGGTAGCCAAAGGCCTGAATTTCTGCTTTAAGAAAGGTTGAAGCCTTGCCATAAATACTTTCCAGAGAATGGCAGTTATTATGGCAACAGTGTTCCCATTGCTCTAGTTAAGTTTGTGTCAGCATTTAAATTATAAACCCCTGTTTTCAGGGGTTTATATCTTGGCTATAAACATTTGCCGAGAGATGAAAATTGGCATTCACTGCCCTAAAGCCATTTTTTTAATAACAAAGCTTGGAGAAAATCAGACTGGGTTTTTTATACTGCGAGAGGGAAAAGAATTGGAGGCTTGTTGCGGGTGGTGAGGTGCATTTCTATGTACATAGATGTGTGTACACACAGATATGGAGGGCAGGTATATTCCTAAAATGTGAAATCTGTTCTGTATTCTTTAATTACATTTTGCTGGGCACTGAGAGATTTGTTAGTTTGTTTTAAATGCATTTGTGTAAGAGTACAAAAACCAAAATGAGAACATTGCAGCTAGTGTATTTCTTATAGCTGCATAAGTTTAATAGGGATATAGCAATGTACATAAAAAATACGTTGCCTCTAAAATGCTAGCATTTTTTCCCTTTGTAAAGAGGTTGTCGTATCACGCTTTATCTAGTTTTTCTGAGTACAAATAGTCCTTTTTTAAGCTGTAGAAAACAACACCCATTTATTTGTAACTACTCTTTCTCAAGGTGTCTTAGATGACATTTCCACTTTGAGTGTTCACATATGAAAACTCCACCAGCCAAAGAATTCATCCTTTAGCAGCATCCAGAGCTGTGTGCTCCAGCCCTGCTCCTCTGCGCGCTAACCTCTGGCTCACAAAGGGGTGGTGCACATTGCTCTTCCTGAGTTTCTCTCATTCTAAAAATCCTTTGAAATCCCTCTCACTCTCTGAGACAGTGTTTTTGAATGTGTGTGCATTTTGTGTGTGTCTATACACATATATGGATACATAGATGTAAAACAACTGTGAAGAATTTGCTTGTGAATAACTTCTTTATTGCATGTTTGTTATATGTATAGTAATACTGTGTGACTGCAAGAAATAGTCCCTAGTGAAGCACAATTTTCTTGAGGAAGAGTTTTACATCTCTAATGAAATTAAGACAGAGAGACCAGATTCGCAAAAGCAACGTCACTGGGTATGCAGCACTGTTGTCAGACGAAGGTACCTGAGGCCCATGCTACATATTGAAAAAGCAATATGAAAACCTTTGGTGGGAGTGGCAGGTTCCAGTGCTCAGTGAAAGCTATGAAACAAAATTGCTTCAGCATTCCCAAGGCCAGGAGGATCATTATTTCATTATATTATGGACACCAAAGGAAAGAACAGGTGAGAAGTAGACATCAGCCACCCTAACTAGAATTAGACGCATGTCTGACAGTATATCTCAAGCAGGCAATTTCTGGAAGAAGACTGGAACCTCCTGTTTCAGTTTAAAACAGAGTATGTGAACTTGAAGTCCTTCCAGGCTTGGGTGACCAGGACACCTTCTCATTCTTTCCTGTTGTAATCCACAACTTCAGTGTGGCTGAGCTCATTCACCAGAAGAGTCAATGCCTGAGGTCCAAGACTGTGGTCTGACATACCTTATATTTTTCCACAGATCCTTCAAGGGAAATGGATGTTGTCTCATCAAAGTTATTGATACTGCACTGTGGTGGTGGACAAGTATGTGCTTATATAGGTGTGTTGGCACTGACTATAGGAATAAAAAGCCTGGAATTCATTTTTCATATTTCTGAGCTCAGATGATGTGTAGCTTCATGGGAAATAACAGGCTTCAAGCTGTCAGATCACTGAAGTGAGTTACCCATCTAAGCAATGAAGACTATTACACAATAGTAGGGGAAAAAGGAAGAGCAGTCTACTGCAGACACTGCCTGGTGCCTACAACCAGCAGGAGCCTTGGATCTCTTACAGACTGATCTAAATTATGGATTAACATTGCAGGTCTGCAAGCTCTCGGGAACCCTGGAAATGTCAGGTCTGCATAGACTGGAAACAAATAAGGGAAAGGTAATTTCCACAATTAATTTAATACTAAATGTAAATTAAACAAAGTATGCCTTTATTTCACTTCTGATTAAAAGAAAATTATTTTTGACCAAAAGCATGAGACTCATAAATCTATTCTGTTATTCACTGCATTTAATACTTAATGCGCTACCTTCAGCTGTGGTCTTATGGGTCTGATTGGCCTACTTGGCTATTTCAGAACAATAAACAACACCTATTACTATTTTTTCCTTGAAATGGATGAGGATACACACTTTAATCACATCTTTTGGAACTATATTTCTGGGAAAAAGGTTCTATGAGATCTTACACTTCTCATCCTTAACAATTTTCAGAGTACAGAAAGGTCAATGGGATATCGAGTACCAGCTCATTATGAGATATTATTAGCAAGCATGATAATTGTTCGAGCTCTTCCATAGCATGTCTATGTACTTCAGTGCATACATTAATGAATAAGCCATTATTTAAATGGCAATTCATCTCTGACTGTTACAAGTAATAAGCCTCTGAGTACATAAATCCACATAAGGCCCTTTAATGTAATGTATAGCACATTATTTCATTTAGTTAATGAAAGGACAAGTACCAGCTAACAAATGGAAAATTGTCTGGGTTTTTTTCCCGGGGCTGTGGAGATATATTTTTCCTGTTTATTTTTCCTGTCAGTAAAAGAAAGGCAAGTTGAAAAACAAAACTGAGCCTCTCTTGTACAATTCAGAGCAATTAGCACCACTGAGATAATGAAAACTCTTATTTATTTGTTCTGACGCTCTGCTACTGCAAGGAGAAGCTTCACTGAGCACCAAGGCCCTTTTCTATTAGATGCTCAAATAGAGCAATCTCCTACCCTAGAGAGTGTCCAGTCTAGTTTCAGAGAAGATAAAAAATGGGAATGATGACAAGGGAAATGAAAGTTAGTTGGCACCATTTACTGGAAATTGATGCCCAGTCCAGTCATTCCAAATCATGTGTGAGGGTCATAGAGGAATCATGACTATGGTAGAAACTGGCAGGACATGAATACCATTATGGTAGAAACTGGCAAGACATGAATACCATTATGGTAGAAACCGTAGACATGCAGAGCACTAAAAAAAGGGAGGGAATAATGTAAAAAGGCAAATATGGACATGGAGGAAGGGAAAGTTATGAAGCCTTGAGAGTTTCAGAACTTGAATATGATCAGGTGAAAAACGGAGAATTGCTGGGGACATTCAAAACCAGAGAAAACTTTGGACAGAGACAGAATCTAAAACTATATCTTTCCAGTAGTGTCTTGCATAATACAGTAGCAGGTGATCTTCTGAAGAGGTGAGGAAAAACCTGTATCCAGATGAGTTTGGAGAGATCAGGAAAGACTGAAAAAAGATGGACATCATACATACAGATAAGTGGAAAGAATCAAGAAAGCGTGACAAGGAGAAAGCACAACCATAAAACATGATACAGGAATATGTGTCACACGGGGCAATAGTGATGGGAGAATGGGTTAAACCGTGATAAAACCTTCTCCCACTCAAGAATGAAAGAAATGGACATGAGAATCTATTCAAATGAAGCTTAAATGAACAGCCACAGAAGGCTGCTGAAGAGTCAGCATAACCACTACAAAAACTGGGGGAAAAGATTAAAATGAAGATAGTAAAGGAAAAAAGAATGAAAAAAAAAAAAAAAGAAAAAAACCCATGGAAGCGACAGCCTTGATTTGACCAAGAAAGGTGTAGCGTGCAGATCTAGAAAGAACAGAGAGTATATTCTGTGTTCCTCTTTCCTCCTCTCCCCTTCTGCAGTTGCACTCGTACTATTCGTATTCACAGAGCTCTTCTCTATACCTGTACATCCAATCTCACACAAGATTTGCAAGGCCAGAAAATGAGGTTTTGTGCAAGCAGTTCTAGCACCACAGAAGGTGAATGTAAGAGTTGATCGAAGAGGGATGGGTGGTTCTGAATGAAGCCCTGCATACGAATCTATTAAATAGCCCAATTTCATCTGATCAGTGTTGATGAAGAGAACACAATAAGAAAAACAGTAAAAGTAACCAGAAATTACAAGTACGTGGCCAAGGGAACTTTGGTCATGACAGCCAATAAACCAAGAAACTTATCACTACCTGAGTGCTAGACTATAGATAAGGAACACTTAGAAATTCACACAGCACTTTTCCCCATGGTGGCTTTGCGTGTCAAGCAAAGAGGAAGAGTTGAAAAGAAACAAAATGATGAAAAAAGCGAAGTAGATCAACCACTGTCTTTGCAGAAAAGAGTGAGGATGGAAAGAGAAGCAGAGCAGTTAAGGGACAATAAGGACACTGTAGGAACAGAGAAGACTATTTGCAAAGATAATAGATGTAAAATGAATGGTAGGTAATAGAAGTAAAATGGTTGAGATGATGGCTGTAGATGATACCCAGCCACAGGAACTCCTAGGAGAAAACAGCATCCTTTGGAGGTCAAACAAGAGATATAGTGTAGCAGTATAAACTTGTTCAGAAAAGAAGCTTAGCAAAAACAGTGCAGCTTTTGAAGGATTATTTTAAAACTTTTTAATTTTAAAGCACTGCAAAAATCTTGATTAGCTTTGGGCATCTAATTGCATCAGTGTACTAAATAAGCCCTTGGATTTTAGATACGTGGAACTTGGAAAAGTACCAGTGCAGGCTTATACTTGGATAGATAGATCTAAATACCAGCAGTATCTCCCAACTGCAAAGAATCAAAAGATAATTTGCTTACCTCTATTATTTGTATCCCACCCCATAGGCAGGAACTGCTAATGGCTTGTACAGCACAATGTTTTTCTATCAACACTGCAATTTTAGGAGAGAACATAATATTAACTGAGATTGCATTTACAGCTTCAGAGCATTAAATTTAGCTAAAGCAAATATTCCCTGGGATTCCAGCTAGGCACTGAGTAAACAAGTATGACTTCTTGGGCAAGACTTGTTGGGTGTAAGTGCCATGTTCTGAAGATTTGTTCTGTAAAAAAAATCATGCAGGCACTTAAGCCAAGCACAAACATTATGCTCCCTAATAAGTAAGCCCTTAGGACTTGAGTGACACTTACAAGGACTCTAGGTTTTAGGTTTGTCTGCATTGAAAGATGATTATCCTCCACAAATACACTTGTTTATTTATTTGCATCTGGCCATCACTCTGAAAGCATCTGGTCCTCTGAGAAAACAAGTTTTTTTCAGAAATCTTCTTCATATGAGAAAATACTGGAAGGTGAAATGCAGTGATAATTTCAAACATACTTCCTTTGGCTCTTTTACTGGAAAGAGCTTGAATGTAATTCTACTATCTCTGGGGGAAGAACTGTCAATCAGGACACTCTGCCAGCAGTGTTTGTTAGGCCCATTCTTGTGGGGAGCTGCAGAAGTCTGAAAGAATTTCAATGTGTTTATACTAACATTTAAATAATGGATGAGCTAGGAAGATATGAATCATGGGAATCAGTTGTCCCAATCAATGTCTGAATTGAATCATTGGACAGTTGTTATTTATTTATGTATTTTTGTAGTTGAAGCCAATTACACAACATAACAGCAAGTTCTACAGCATATGACATACAGTAAGAATTATACTCCATGCCATGTTGTTATTCTCATAAAAAAAAACACTAGAAGGATTCAAGCTGAGCATCTTATTTCTGGAGGTTCCTTGCTAACAGAGTAAGGGACAGTCTCTTAGTCACTGAAGACAAAGGAGGAAGAAAATAGTACAGGAGGACAGATAACTTCCAAAAAGAATCAGTAGCCTACCTAGACATTGGGTAGAATTGAGCAAAGCAGAGACTGTCTACAGCTTGGTACCACCTGATTGAAGGCAATGGGACATTTATAATTTCAACATACAGCACCATACCTCTATTTGGGACTAGATTTAGTAGTGGAAAGTTTAAAAGATATAGTCATTCCAGTAACGCATTAAAAACTAAATGAAGAGGAAGAGGTTTGAAAATATCCCATAATAGAGAACAGATGGGTGCCTATCACTGCTGGATACCTGCTTGAAATGCAACAAATGGCAGGACATAGTGGAAGGCCAAAAATGTTACAAAAAGGGGCATCCAAATAATTTTAAATAGGGCACAATTCAGATGGACTATCTCCATTTTGTTGTTCTATGTTACAACCTTAATGATATTTAAATGTATTTTTATTGTGTGCTAATAACAGCAATTAAAAAAAAATACAACATATAGCTGTTTTACAACGAGCGGATGGTGACTAGAGATGGGCTACTCTCCAACTGTTGCAATTCTTGTCCAATTAGTGATCAAGAGAAGGGATAAACGGTTGTGTTACACCAGTCTCTCATGATATTTCATTTCAAAGTTAACAATTGACAGTGGTTTATCAGATGTAAATAATTGTTTATCACCTTCTATTTGTTGCAGGAACCAGCAGTTCATTAAGAAGAGGAAATTTTAGAAAATTAATTACTTTGGATGAAGCTAGAGATAATAGTGACATCAGTGTGCCTATGTGACAACATGAAAGTTTAAGGACTCGAGACAAAAAGATCAAACCATCCTCTTTCTCCCTTCAAAGGGAAAATCTGCATTAGGGAAATAAACTAATTTTGGAAGTCTTTGTGTTCTAGTACAGTGAAAACCTAATGCATTTTGTCTTCAAGAGAGCTAAAGAAAGATTTTTGTTGAACAGGAATGCTGAAGAACATCTTTGGAGCTATGTTGAACCCCAAGATGTCCCAGCTGAACCTCCCAGTTCCATGGATATCTGGATGTTGACCTTTGCACATACTATCTTATAGCTTCTGTTACCCTTTCTTTATCTTGGTTTTATAAATGCATAACTCACATTTTTCCAACTAGGTGAATTCGAGATTTTCAGTGGAAACATCACTGGCATTTGCTATAGTCAGCACTGTATCATTTATTTACACTGAGGCAACACATTTACTATCAAAGGAGTTCCCAGAACCCAAGCCGAGGAAGATGGTAGAAGTTACACTGCAAGACGTGGGTCAAACACTTTGGATTCTTTATTCACTACACCATGAAACATATGGCACAATACATCTGGGGAGCCAATCTCCCTTACGGTGATTCATCCTGCTGAATAGCACAGCAAGTTCAGTCTGGCATTAAATGTTAAAATATGCAGTCTGGCATACCAAGACAGCTCATTGGCATCTGAATTATCGACAACGTGAATGGTCTGTCTGGAAACATCAATTCAGATCAACATCACGTATCAAGTGAACTAGCCAAAAATAATATGGACATATTACATACAGTCAATAGACTGTAATATTCCTTAGTTGACAAAAAAAAAAAAAAAAAAATCCCACAGGAACTTTAACATCTGCTTCTCATCTGTCCAGATGATCTGGATTTATTATCTTTGCATCCAGGTGTGCATCATTTCTTGTTACATTTTAGCATCCGATACTCATATGTCATTCATTTCCAGGCATATCAGGAAGAAATGGTCTTTCCAAAGAGAAACTGACTCAGGATGATGAAAAAAATAGTAGTAATAATGATGACAAAGTTAATATTGAAAATAAATAATTTTCAGCATTAAATGCTGAAAAGATTAAATAGATGAATAACAAAGATTAATTGCAAAAGCTATTTTGGACCGCAGTAAAATAAGACTGTCCGAAAGTCCCATGAATCTATATATCTTCTTGTGCCTTTTACAATTACAGTCCAGCTCAAAGGTGAAGGGGTACTCAGACAGGCACCAAAGGCAATCTCATATTTGCAGTGTGCCATTTTCAGTATAGCAGCCGGGACCACGAGACAGACCTTAAAAGGACGTAAAACCTCGAAAGAACACCTGCAGTAGGAGTACAGCTCTGGCTTCAGAACGATGGGGTTCAGATTTCTAATATGAAACATTTGCCTTCAGTAGAATATTCTGGCTCATGCCATCATAAAGGCTGGTAAAAATCCCTTAAAACCAAAGGGAGGGAGGTGAACAAGACGGAGACTTAAGAAGCCATTATAAAATGCCAGTATGTGTAACTCTGCAGTTTGAGTCTGATCCATGCTGGAGTCTTCCATTTCATCCTCTGAAGAGAAAATGACAGCAGGAAACTTCTAGTGTCAACCTTCATCTACTCTTCTGCATTTAAGTAATGCTTTTTGACTGAACTTCTTTCCTGCCGCATTTCTTCCCATAACTTTTCTCATTTAATCTCATCTTCTTTCAGCAGCTTGAACTAATCCTACTGCTGCCTGTGAAATTTCTGAGTGTGTTACTGGGTTTGTCAGGAATCATTCAAGTTCAGAATTAAAAGGACATTGGTTACTTGTTATACAAATATTGCAAATGTGATGTGCCTTAAAGTAAGAATTTGTCCAGATGGAGATTAGATATGAGATTAGATTTTACAAAGACAAGTAGAAAACTGAAGGATTCTTTGGGTTTTTGTGACCTTAGAAATCCCCTAATGGGAGATAGGCTGAATAGTATTTTGCAGAGTCAGGTACTTGTTTCCAAAGGACGAGATTGACATGGATTCTTGTAAAAGGGTGAATACACAGCAAGAACCCTCCTATTCCTTGCCCAGCCCACACAAAAAGAGTTTACAGTTGTAGTCATAGAATCATAGAATCATAGAATCATAGAATCATTAAGGTTGGAAAAGACCTCTAAGATCATCGAGTCCAACCATCAACCCAGTACMMATGCCCACTAAACCATGTCCYGAAGCACCTCATCCACAMGTTTTTTGAACACCTCCAGGGATGGTGACTCCACCACTTCCCTGGGCAGCCTGTTCCAATGCCTGACTACCCTTTCAGTGAAAAAATTTTTCCTAATATCCAATCTGAACCTCCCCTGGCACAACTTGAGGCCATTTCCTCTCGTCCTATCACTTGTTACTTGGGAGAAGAGACCAGCACCCATCTCTCTACAGCCTCCTTTCAGATAGTTGTAGAGAGCGATAAGTCCCTATGGAATGGCTTGTTACTTTTCTCCTTTTTGCAGGCAAAGACAAAGATCTCTATGGATATTGGACTATGCGCCAAATTTTGTCAAACAGCCTATAGAGAGGGTCGTTCTCTTACATATGTATTTTTTTAGAATATAAGTTAACGATATAATCTAGCCCTGGGTTACAAATAGGTAGAATTATAGAATGCAGACTTTTTTTTTTTAAAAAGTGTCTTACCCATTTGTTATTAAGCTTCCTGAAAAAAAGATGTTAATTTGGCTCCCAAAGGAAGTTAAGTACATAAGAAATAATTAACTAATAAAAAAATGTCTGCAGATTTATTCAGATTTCAGGAAAATATTGTACATGTAGCTAAATACTGTCAGGACACCGCATTTTCACATGAATCCAATAAAAGACCCCCAGAAAATATTCTACAAAGGAAATGCTTCATATATGCAAAAAGCAATCCTCTTATGTAACTTCCATCATAGAGTTCTTCATCCAATTTGCAGGGACTAAGGGGAGCAACTACAATTATTTAGAGTAAAATCACTGAGGAAATTAAAAGATGAACATCATGAGGTATGGGGAAAAAACAAACTTTGGGCAGATGACTGTGATGAAAAGTAGCAGGTGTGATAACTTTGTAAGAAGAAAAATGCATTTCTCATTTAAAACAAATTTCACAAATTACCATTAGCAAAAAGCTACATTTTCAACTTTTCACAAAACTGTACTTTTTATTGGATTCACTATCCCGGAAACTTTGACTAAATCTGTGGGTTTTTTCAGGATATAGGATACAATGTCAAGGAACAGCTTATAAAAGTAGACTAGCTCATTTTTTTCCCCTTATGCTAATTTTAACCTTGTTTAATCTCACTTGTGATTACCTAATGCAAGAAAGCAAGCAACCTGCAGTGATAGGATGTCGTATGAACCTATTATAACATTAGGTGACATTATATGATTCTTTATGTATACTTGTTTTTGTGCAATAACAACACTAATAATATCCATGTTAAGGTTTAACTCTTTAATGTAATATGCAAATGGTAAATAATTAACCTTCAAAAAGTCAAGGAAGATTACACCCACCTTACGAATGAGGAAACTGACTTTCAAAAGAGTTTTTGAACTCAGAGGTACTGCATATATTAGTATGAATAAGATTCATACTAAGGACTGAGGGAAACATTTTTCTCTTTCTTTTTGATATATATATATGGTGCATAGTATTAATAATGATGGTGAAGACAAGAAGAAGAAGCTGGTAGAAAGTGGAAGAGTTGTATTAAATGGGCAGTCTCTTAATTTACATCTTTGGGTCTTTTAAGCTACTTTTCTGACTACTCGTTTCTACTGACCCATTAACATAAGACCTAAAATCAATGGATCAACTTCAGAAGAAGAAGGGGGAAGCTGCAAGTTCCCATGTATGCTGAGGAGAGCTCTCCAGGAGACATTCTCTTCAACAGGCATGTTTGCCATCGTGGTCAGTGCCTGCCTGCGAGCTCAGCCTCAGGCACAGCCAGGGCCATATGCACCCCAGCACATCCAACAGACACCCACAAGCGCACAGCAGCCGATGGTCTGCTTGGGAGATTAATATGTTTATGGACTAAAGGGGGAACAAGTGAGAGAGAGTCAGCTCATGGCAGCTTTAGATGCCACTTTACAACAATAGGAGAAATTGTCTGGGTGTTCAGAGACCTGTCACCACAAGCCACACACCCATAACTTCTGCTACGGAGTCCTTGCCCATGATTAAGTTCATTCATTATCTACATCGCTAACAGACTATGAAAACTTTAGATCTTAACATTTGTGTTGAAGATCATCAAAGACTTAATCAAGGTTGAGATGTGTGAAGATTAAAGTTATATGAGTGTAATACAGATAATGGAATGTTTGATTCACGGGCAGGACAGAGCAGTGTATTTTGGCTTAAATAAACAATTTTACTGTAGCATATTTTTACTTTGTTTTGAAATATATTGGATTCTATTTACAATTTCAAGGTTAAACGTTTTCTCAAATGGAAATATTAAAGTCTTGCATTTTTAAAATAGTGAGAGGAAAGTTGCTCTGAAAGTATAGTTTTAGAAGTTGTGGGGTTTTTTATTTAATGGAAAAAATTCAGCAAAACAACATGAATTTACAAAATACTTGGGTGAAATTTGTGGGGTTTTTAATTTTAAAATAACTTGGTCGAAAATTTAATCCCTCTCCAGGTAACATATCCTGGTCAAATTGTGTCAGTAATGCCCTGGACAACTGAATTCAAAACCCTGGTTTTGAATTTGTCTTGCTTTCAGCTGGGATGGAGTTCATTTTCCTCCTAGTAGCTGGTATAGTGCTGTGGTTTGGATTTAGTATGAGAATAATGTTGATAACACACTGATGTTTTAGTTGTTGCTAAGTAGTGCTTAGGCTAGTCAAGGACTTTTCAGCTTCTCATGCTCTGCCAGGTGCACAAGAAGCTGGGAGGGGGCATAGACAGTACAGCTGACCCAACTGGCCAAAGGGGTATTCCATACCGTATAACATCACGCTCAGCATATAAACTGGGGGGAGTTGGCTGGGGGGCAGTGATCGCTGCTCGGGGACTGGCTGGGCATCAATTGGCAGGTGGTGAGCAATTGCATTGTGCATCATAGAATCATAGAATCATAGAATCATTAAGGTTGGAAAAGACCTCTAAGATCATCGAGTCCAACCATCAACCCAGTACAAATCCCCACTAAACCATGTCCTGAAGCACCTCATCCACACGTTTTTTGAACACCTCCAGGGATGGTGACTCCACCACTTCCCTGGGCAGCCTGTTCCAATGCCTGACTACCCGTTCAGTGAAAAAATTTTTCCTAATATCCAATCTAAACTTCCCCTGGCGCAACTTGAGGCCATTTCCTCTCGTCCTATCGCTTGTTACTTGGGAGAAGAGACCAACACCCATCTCTCTACAGCCTCCTCTCAGGTAGTTGTAGAGAGCGATAAGGTCTCCCCTCAGCCTCCTCTTCTCTAGGCTAAACAACCCCAGCTCCCTCAGCCGCTCCTCATAAGACCTGTTCTCTAGACCCTTCACCAGCCTCGTCGCCCGTCTCTGTACACGCTCCAGCACCTCAATGTCCTTCTTGTAGTGAGGGGCCCAAAACTGAACGCAGTATTCGAGGTGCGGCCTCACCAGTGCCGAGTACAGGGGCACGATCACCTCCCTGCTCCTGCTGGCCACACTATTCCTGATACAGGCCAGGACGCCGTTGGCCTTCTTGGCCACCTGGGCACACTGCCGGCTCATGTTCAGCCGGCCGTCGACCAGCACCCCCAGGTCCTTTTCTTCTGGGCAGCTTTCCAGCCACTCTTCCCCAAGCCTGTAGCGTTGCCTGGGGTTGTCGTGACCAAAGTGCAGGACCCGGCACTTGGCCTTGTTGAAGCTCATGCAATTGGCCTCGGCCCATCGATCCAGCCTGTCCAGATCCCTCTGCAGAGCCTTCCTACCCTCAGGCAGATCAACACTCCCGCCCAGCTTGGTGTCATCTGCGAACTTACTGAGGGTGCACTCGATCCCCTCGTCCAGATCATTGATAAAGATGTTGAACAAGACTGGCCCCAAAACTGAGCCCTGGGGCACACCGCTCGTGACCGGCCGCCAACCGGATTTGACTCCATTCACCACAACTCTCTGGGCTCGGCCATCCAGCCAGTTTTTTACCCAGCTAAGAGTACACCCGTCCAAGCCATGAGCCGCCAGCTTCTCCACTTGCTTTGTATATTATTATTATTTTTATTTTTATTTTTATTTTTATTTTTATTTTTATTTATTTCAATTATTAAACTGTTCTTACCTCAACCCACAAGTTTTCGTACTTTTACTCTCCGTATTCTCTCCCCAATCCCACTGGACATGGGGGGAGTGAGCGGGCAGCTGTGTGGTGTTTAGTTGCTGGCCAGTGTTAAACCACGACACCTCCTTAAATTGAAGTCCTCCTTGCTAGAGGACTCCCATTCACTACTTTGCTGAAGAGGTAATTATTACTTGTTTGAATTAAGGAAGTAGTCTTTAGTATTTCTAAGCTTTTGTAGCAAAAAAGTACTCATTAAGACATCTCCATACAAATACGTATTAATGTCAAGAGGAATGTATTCACAAGAGAGTTCTTTATACATTGGACACACATATACAATGTTTACATAAATCTATATTTCTGAGAGGTAAAGAAACCTCTTTCACATATAGCTTTTTTAAGATAGATGTATTTTTAAGATCGAGGACTATATCTTCTCTTTTAAGTGCATACCTTGAAACTGGTGGGACTGTTGACACATTGAAGGAGTTATTCATGTAAATAGGGACTCCAGTATCAAGCACAACAAAAAGAAAAGAGGTGTTGTAGAAGTCTTAACACAACATCTAATGAAACAGCTGAACATTCAATCTCCAAGTTCCATCCTAGCTCTGAAAACTGTAGAACAGAATATTATCACAGAATATGATATATGAAGCTTTTACTGCAATCTTTTCTAAAACAAACAACAGCAGCTGCATGCTACTATGCACCAAAATATGGAGATATTAAATGCTTTGAATTGCATGTATCTATGCTTGGATCTTTCAAATGCTGTTTTGCCTAATCCCAGTGACATCACAGGGTCAATCTTACACAAAAGAAAAAAAGGCTTGTAGAAGGAGATTATTTTTTTTCCAAGTTTTGTTTTCAGACAGCTCGTAGGGAATTATTTACCACTTATGCCATACTTCTTAAGGCAAAACAAATTTCATAAGCAAATTAATTACCATAGACAAATCTTGGATATTGGTAAACAGATTAAATAGTTTTACACATAGACAGTGCCTTAAAAGGATAAAACATGGTACACCATAATAATGATTTTATTTTCTTTTAAAGGCAGACTCTTTCCATTGTGCTGACACAACACTTTAGTTAAAAAAAAGTAGAATATAATTTGAGACAAAGATCTCAAACATGTCAGTAATTTTATCTTTAATTTATATTCCAATTTGTCACAACTACTTGTTTATAATCCAACATCCAAATAGAATAATTAGAAGAAAAATTAAGACTTTAGCAATGGCCTCGTGTCAATACCGATGTTCTAAAAACTGAGAAGAGAAAGATCTTCCATTAATAATGCAAAATCAATGTTGGTGTTTCAAATTGTTCCAGACAGTTAGGACAGTTCGATAAAGAAGTAATATTCAAAGTCAGAATCAGGAAGTTCAACAGGAGGATAAGAACTAGAAAGGTGTAGATTTTAAAGAACTGAATTTCCGTTCATCTCAAAAGGAGACAAAGCTGCTCAGGAGATTGCGACAAAGGTACAGAACTGGGCCTTTAAGGGAAAAAGGAAGAACTAGAAGATGATGTTGAAGAAGAAGAAAAAGATACTAATAGGTAGGTACAAGCTAGGGCATGATGGCTGAAAATATAAAATTAGACTAAAACTGCAGAATCATTCAAAGTGAGAGGGTGGTGGTGGTTTAGGGTATTTCATTCATTAACAATGATAATTAAAGTGAGGATGGTAAAACCCTCACACTTGTCTACACCTAAATGGTGCAAGCTAGGACAAGATCATTCAAAGAATAGGAGTAAAAACTCTGAAAGAACCACCTAGAATAAGTGGGTGGTGATGGTTCAGTAGATGTGTTTATTAGTGGTGATAATTGGATATAAAATGGCATAGCCTCCACCCTCTTGCAGACAGCCACAGTCTCTGTGAAAGGGTCCAGCCTGCCTCGGTTGGTGCTGATGTTAGTCTGCACCTCTCAGCGTTCACCAGGAGGGAGACTATATGTCTGAGATCCCCCCTTTTTTTTGTGGCTACACAGAACTATGCATTGATATTTCCCTGCTTCTTAGGGAAAAATGGCTAAATTAAGTTGTTGTTATTATCATCATCATCATCATCATCATTATCATCATATTTCTTGTTGCAAGTGTAATCCACACAAACTGGAAGGAGCCGCAGAGTCAGAATTCTCTAACTACTTTCCCCACAACCAGCTTGGATGGGAGCCATGTCTCCTCCTCCTGCTCGTTACAACATAATTTCATGGTTGTTACGTCTGGGGATGGTATTGGTAAACTCAAGCAGTGAGTTTTTCCTGGCAGGTAGACTTAGGTAGCGAGTTTCTGCTGGCAGGCCCAAGGAAACCCCTAGAAGCTTACATAGGCAGGCATAAAGCCAGGTGTCAGGCAGGTATGATTAACCTTCTAATATAAAAAATAAACATGTCTCTAGTAAGAGCTTTAGAAATATTCAGCATTCCAAAACCAATTACCTCTTTACACTCCCCATTATAAGAAATTGTCAACAGAAGTTTTTTAAAACTGGAATCTGTTTTTATTAGGATTGCTGCACTGAACCTCTTGTCTCTCCACATTTGTATGTAAAGGCATAAACTGACAGAGAGAAATATGACAAAGAATTTTGGCTCAAGCAGAAAAAAACAGTCTGCAGATGAAATATTTTCCTTTCTAAATGTTACCAGTTTAGACAGTTCTCAGACAGCACAGCATACGGAAATAAGATATTAATTCCCTTACGGTAACAAAACTGCGAAACTGCCTGTCTGCAAAGGTCACTGCACCAGTGTTTTAAAAGTTATGAAGGACCAACAAAAGAAGAGTAGCTAGTGTGCAGATAAAGGTATTTAGGCAACTGAGTGTACCCATACAATTTTTCCAGGTTCCTGATCAATGAAAAGAGAGAAAGAAAAGAAACGGCAAAATAAAATAAAGATCATGATTAAATATTATAATTAAACATTTTAATTATAAACAATTCTGGATAATTTATTTTAAGCTTTCATGTTAGTAAAACGGAAATTATTTTTCCAACCTCATCTGTTTTCCAGGTTCCAGCTCAGTATCCACCGTCACACTGTTGAAGCCCATTTTATCATATGTCCTTTTGCATTTCCCACAGAATGCAAATAATGTAGTCTGGTATTTCCCTCCTAGCCCATTTCATTTCTTAGATTGTATACAAGAACAATGATGTTGCTCTGAATTCACATCACTGCAAGGGAATGTTTAAAACGTAAAATGAATGAACTGAGTTTTTCCCTAAAGGAAGAAAACATTTGTATTCAGAGTTTCTGACTACCATCCCCTTTACTTGATTCAATTTTGTTTGGTTTTGGTTTGTGGTTTTGGGTTTGGTTTTTTTTACAAGCCTAGGCTGATATTGACCTTTCAAACTTTCTGCTACTAAAAAGAAGTTTGTAGGTGTTCAATTATCATAAATTACAGTAGTAGTTATCTTTGATTGCCAAACCATTTAGGAACATTCAATAATTAATCTTCACAACAGCCTTGTGATAGAGGAATAAAAATGCAATGCAGCTTTCCAGAATCAGAGCAAAATTAAAGCTGAAGAAGGGTATAAATAACACATAGGCTTTCTGCTAACTTTCTCTTGTTGTATATGAGAAAGTTTCACACTGATACTAATTTTGACATGCTTACATACTACTTTATTTCCTTTTTCATAAACAAGCTAGTAAGCTAACTACAGCGATGCAGCAGTTTATTGTCATAACAAGGCAAGTTCAGCTCCCAAAGTTTTGCCAGCTATGGATGGCATAGTCTACAAGTTTGATAATCAGCATTGGTTTCTTGTATTAGAAATGGGAAACTGAAGAATACTGAGGCACAGTGATTTCCAGCCCAGATACCTTGAGTAGGTCTTAGAATAACAAAGGCAATTTCATTGTCTTTCTTTGAGCATCCAGTTTTAGTCTGGGAAGATAAAGTCAGCATCACGGACAGGATGAGAACTTCCTGGATCCCAGAGTCTTTTCTCCACTCTCAGATTTGCTAAATAATTGAGGCAGTTTTTCCCATGATTTACCACTCCTTCATAAAAGCATCTCTAACCTCTCTTTGATTACGACACAAAGTTCCTTGCGCCTTTGTAATAAAATTATAACATTTGACTTTTAATCAACAAACTTTGGCATTATAGTATCTTTTTTTAGAAAGACAATACAGTAAGAAAGAGAGAGAGAGACAAAGCAAGCAAGAAAGCAAAAAAGTCCTTCCTATCTATCAAACATATGCCAATTGAACTGTAAGTGAAATGCATCTGTTGCACCATTCTGAAAAAAAAATATTTTTTGTGTGGTTTTGTATTAATGTTCTGTGCTTGTCTTACCTGGCCTTCAGGGATAGGATGCACAGACTTTTCTCATCTGAAAGAGTTGACTTAAATTTAAATCATTCCATAACAGGTTTTAGAGTGCTAATAAACTTGCTACATTTTTGTATTCATCCGAATAATAACTAGCTGTAGGGACTGGTGAAACAAGAACCATATTTTTTAAAAAACTTTCCTGTAGTTTAGTTTCCAGAATTGACTGGCTCTGAAGCTCATGGGAATTATAAAGTCCAGTGGAGCCGGGGTTCTCTCAAAGCCTTTCTCTGTCCCCGTACCACCTACAGCACTGTGGTCACTGCAGTGCTGATTTGGGAGGGTTACTAATTCATCTCAGGCTATACTATTTTCCAGCGACTAGCACTTCATTAGGGTAAAAAGCTTCATTATGAAAGGAAATATTCACAGAGAAATCAGCTTATGAATGGAAAAATACCAAGTTTTCTACCAGCTTGTTTCAAACATACATATAAACTTTATTTTTCAAATGCTTTGCAGTTCTTTCAAAGTATTTCCCATTCTTCATTATGCCTCCTACCTCCTTTTTAATTTTAGTCTATTTCTTAAAATTATTGGAAAGTCAAAGTATTAGGGAATTACCAAATTTTCTCAGAAGTAGTAAAGACAAAAGCATAACACTGCATTTTTCTGATCTACCAAATGAATTGTGAGGGTGGATCCTTGACTCCATATAATCAGTACTGGTGACACTGAAGTACTCAGAGGTGCGAGAGCCATATCCTGACAGAATGGGTGCCAGTATCTGTTTCTAACTTTCACTTAATTAAAAACAAATTATATTCTGATTGTAAATACTTGACTTTAAACTGTGCAAATGCCTTCCTTTAAACACATCTTCCTCCTTTGATCTCGAGCAACTACACAAAAGCCCAAATTTTTAGACTGCAGCTTTCAGCCATTGTTACTATTAAAAAATAAGGAGGGGAAAAAAAGAAAAAAAAAAAAAAAAGAAAAAAAGAGAATTTTTTTTTTTTTCCAGGGCCATAAGTCAGATCCTACTTAGCCAACTTTGTTTGTACTTTTCTCCATTGAGCAAACTAAACATTAGGCTGCAAACAACCGTGGAAATTGCAGCCCCAAAGGAATTTGTTTAACAAAGCTCTAAGTATCCTTAAAAAGAAAATCAAATAGAAGGTGGAATTAACTTTAAGGAAGTTGGAATTAACTTTATACAGTACGGCCACAGCAAGAATAGCACACATTTTTAACTGCAAGGAAAATTCATCCTGTGAACACACTACTACCAAGAAAACTTGCAGATTCTCCATTTCTGTATTATCAACGTAAGACAAAATGTGTCTGTAGGACATGAGCTGCAGTCAAACAAAGGTTACAGAACACATTGCAAGAGAAACTGATGTGATTCTACAGTCTGCATTATTCAAGTCAAACTAGTTGATGTAATGGTCCCTTCTGGCCTTAAGGTAATCTATGAAAACTTCTACTTAAACATAATAAGGCTGTTTAAATAATATTTCATTTGTAATGAGCTCTTAACAATTCATTCACTTGAACGCTGGAGGTAAAAAAAAAAAAGTAAGAGAGAAATAAAGATTATTAAGGGGATGATTCTTGCACCAGCCTCATGAAAGTTTCTGCTATAAATCAAGAACATTTAAATAAGAGATGCATATGTTGATCTGGACCACAAGTAATTTTTCTCCACTCTTTACTACATTCTGCAGTATGTGATGATCCCTGAATTCTTAAGATAAACCCTTTGTTTCTTATGACTGTCCACATCTCTTGCAGAATGACTGCAATATAGTTTAGTTTCTGAGCCATGAAGGAAAAAAGGCACTTGCTGATTTGACAAAGCTGAGGACGTATATGCTTTCCACTGGGCAGTGCCACGGACTTACCACATATAGAGGTTGGGTCCTGTTGTGCACAGCCACTGATACTTCAAGGTGTACCTGCTGCAGCATGGACTTAGCCACAGCCACAGGTGCTTCAAGGTGTACTTTCTGTAGCGTGGACTTATCCTTAGGCCACAATCCCGTCAGAGGTATACCTGCTGTGGCACAGACATAACGACAGCCACAGACGCTTCGAGATGTACCTGCTCTGGCCTGGGCTTGTCCATGGTCACGGATGCTTCAGGGTGTCCTGCTCACATGTGGACTCATCCACAGGTCACAGTCCCTTCGACTCCAGTTCACACTGGAGTTCCAGCCTGTCCAGTACAGCAGCACAGAAACAGCAGTGATGCCCTGGCCGTCTGCCAGCCCAGGCGCAAGGCCATTGCTGTTATCAAAATGTTCCCAGGCACAGCAGAGCAAGCTGATAAGCAGTACAGCAGTACAGCAAGCAGCGAAAGCAAAAAGCAGTCCCTAACGAGCACTACTCTAATATACAGTAAGGAAAGCAAGCCCCATGGCAAGCATAAAAGCCTGCCAATTAGTAGCTAAACAACAGTAACAGCTATGGGTCAACTGTCCTGGCTATGCTACCTCCCACCTTTTTGTGCACCTGGCAGAGCATGGGAAGCTGAAAAGTCCTTGACTAGTGTAAACACTACTTAACAACAACTAAAACATTGGTGTGTTATCAACCTTATTCTCATACTAAATCCAAAACACAGCACTATACCAACTACTAAGAAGAAAATTAACTCTATCCCAGCTGAAACCAGGACATACATGTGGCCCCAAAGAGCCCCAAAGAACCTTCATTCCTCTGACAGCTGAGACCTTACAATTTAAAGTACGAAGCATTTAATGCTGTTTTCAGGGTAACACTGCATATACTGTAGCTTACAAAAATTTAAAAAAAAACAAGAGAGAACAGTTCAGAGGGAAAGACATTACTCTTTCCTCTAAACTGATGAGAAACCAAGGCCTGGAGAGAAAACATGACTTACCTAAGGTCACACAGGAAGCCTGTGACAGAGTCAGAATTGAAATCAAATTTCCTGACTTCCAATCCATTGCCTCAGCCATAAAAAGATCTTTCCTCTCTTATTGATTTAATTTTTTTATTTATCTTTTTGTATTCTGAAGCATCCGGTTGACTACAGAAAAAAATGGTTCACGTGATTAGTGTGAATAGCTTTGCATTTTGATGCTATTTTCATTGCTTATATATATCCTGAAGATATTTCAAATGGGGCATCTATTATATACAGACACTGAACAGGTACATTGATTAATTTATAAAGATGTCATAATTAAAGGGGTTTTCTTCCTTAATTTGCATATAACTGATCAATTTTCAAGTGAACATATCATTATTTTACACAGAAATTAACCTTGGGCACTTCAAATGGTGTCTATGGATATATACTTCATTATCCATAATTTACATGCTATGCTGTTCGCTACCAATTCCTCACAGAACATAATCATACAGCGAACAAGCAGCATTTTGATGTCTTTTACAGAATAATTCTAAGAATAAAGAGGAAAATGACACACAATCCAAATTGCTGCTTTTCCTTCTGCTGCTCAAGATGAAGCTGCTGTCCTCACTTCCACTAGCACTATAGTGGCACCTCAAGGCTGAATAACAACATGTCAGGATTATTCACAGGCTTATCACATGCCTCGCACAGGGAGGTTAGTATTAAGCCAGAAAAATGCAAACTCAGGTCAACAAAGGCCTGAGTCTGCAATGTCTGCTTCTAGTTGTCTAAAAATGACTGGCACTAACTCAAAATGGGTGAAAATTACATTCATGATTCAGACCAGGTACCTCAGTCCTAAGAAATGCCAATGTCTATTAAATGTTATATCTCGGTGAAGAGATGAAGCTAAGAAGAGAACCAACAAAATTTATCTTCCATATTGGAATCCCAAAGACTCCTACAATGAAACAGGAAGATTCTGAAGCAGGAATGAAAGGAGAAAGTGACTTATCTTTGGAACTTCCTTTATGACCATTTTTTCTGTCTAAAGAAGAGCAGATACATGTTTTGCTCAAGCCATTCCAGACAAGAAGCAGACAATGTGTTTGGATCATTTAGAGCTTCATTATAATCCAGGGAAACTATAAAAAACACAAACTTATTTATGTATCTTGAAGGAAAAGCACCCAAGAATTTCTGATATAAAAAGTTCCACAACTATATCCAAAAATGAGCTGTTATTAATTTGTCTGAAAGTGTTGTTTGGTTTGCGGTTTTGCTTTGCTTTGTTTGTGTGTTTTATTATGTATCATATGAGCAAGATAACCTATGGCAGAGTTGACCAATCTGGAAGACACATAAATGCATGTTTTGTGGGAAGGCTGTCCTTCCTTCTAACGGAGGTCCATTCGTTGTTCAGTTCATGTGATAGTTTCCATGTTGATTTATCTTAAATATTTGAAATATACTGATCCTTTTGGCAGGGACCTTATCTTCCTGAGTATTTGTAGAGCATGTATGTTAAGTTAGCTTCATCTTCAACAGAGTTTTTAAGCATATGCAAGTAACTTGCACATAGATATAGATAGGTAATCCATATTCCACAGGCTCTAGAAGAAGAGCTCCTTTCACCACACAGAGACTTCCTGACCAGAGGTTCATAGCAGTTTAGATAATTGCTAATAAGAACTTTAGACATGATGAACCCACCTGCCTTTGCCATTATTGTATTCAACAAGGGAATCACAATTCCTGAGACTACTGAAAGTCGGAAACAGTGACTTTGACCCTATTAGGTTTTAACACCAAGACTGTTCAGGAAGAGTTATCCAGAGTATGTGTATAATCACTATATAATTTACTAATCTAACTGAATGGGTAGAATATTTTCTTGCTGCTTTGAGCATTAATAGTACTTCCTTCAACCTTTATGACTTACAGAGATTCTGTTGCAACTTCCAGGGGAAAAAGGAAGGTGTTTGTCTTGAATAGCTTGTCTGGAGCAGGAGACAGCTTTTACCACTACCAGAATCCCCAGTAAGAACAAAAGGATTAGAGAGGACTTACAATATCCTCAGCTTATAGACATAAAGAATATTCATATGGATGCACTGGACCCATTCGACAGGACAGACAAATGCACACATCAGTATAAGATGAAAGTGTCATCTCAACAGTGTGRCAAGATGAATAAATGATTAATGAACCCAATCGACATCTTTTCTTTCAGTCACAAACAAATCAACTATTTTAAACCTGAAGAGAACATCTCTAGATAATCAGATTTTTTTTCCCTGTGGAAGTAGAAGGATGGTAAAAACATGTACTACACTAAAATTTTCTTGATCTGCTAACCTTACTACTTTTTGTGCCTCTCCATACTATGTGTGAGAGACCAAGTGTCCTAATGATTGCTTCTGGCACTGTTATTGTTTATAAATGTCAAGCCATTCAGTAAAGTAATAGAAATCACATGACTTTTTCAGATGAACATTCACAAAGTCCAAATTAGTAACATAGAGAGTTGTTTCAAACGAATTTGTGAAAATCCACAGGTCTTATTTAACTCATAAATGTTATTTGTCAAAGAATGAAAAATAAAGAAGAAAAGCAGAGAAATCATCACTTCATAAAAATATTTAGCAGACAGTTGAAAGAGTCAAGGTAGGTGTTATTAATTATGAAGTGAAAAAATACAGTCTGTCTTTGCACTTACATTAGGATAGAAAATGGCACAGAAAGACTGATCCCTGTACAGAAAACTGTGAAAATAGTTTATAAAAATTAATCTTGATTTGCCAACTATTTTTCTGTTCTTTGCAGCCATTATCTGCAGTAACAGGCTGAGAAACTATATAGGAAATTAAGATGTACATTTGGATCACTAGTAAATGAGCAGTTAGATAATAGACAACTGACTTAGTCTCCTTAGATAGTATACAGAATACTTCACTGCTAGAAAGGAGATGAAAAAGTAGCTGTGAATTGCCTGGTGTTTGTATGCATTGGTGAACTTTGCTAGAGGGTAGATTTTACAGAGGTTTTTTTGTATCCAGAAGATCCAGAAGAGTTAGTGGAAACTTCATTTTAGAGTATGTATCAATACATATCCTGGATAACAATTATTGTAGACATTTTGGTCTTCTCTGCTGAAGGCCTAGCAGATGCATGTCATAGGTGGATGAGGATGGTGGAGAGCGACATTTTCAAGAAGTTACTTTATGCTTAAAATACATTTCAAAATGGTTGAGGATTTTGGTGGCAGGGAGATCCTCTACTTTTGCACATTTATGTACCACATCAGTGAAAAATTAAGATAGGAAATCATATTCACAAATTTCACTCCTGTTTCCATTAAACTAAGTTTATGTAAGTAACGTGCTTGCACTAGTATGGAAAAAACAGGAGACCATTGTCTAAGAGAAGGGCATTTCTCTCCTGTTACGATCTCTTTTGAAGTAGCTGCTTGACTAATGAATTTGTACACATCCCACCTTCCCCATCCCACTTTCTGCATGTGTTTGCATTACTGAGGAGTGATTATAATGAAAAATACAAACCTCAGGTGAAAAGGAGATGGGACATGACAGCTGAAAAAAAACAGATACACCAGACACCTTATCATCTTCACTTTTCATCTGACCTTTCAGCAGCCACCAGACCAAATGAGTAGCAGGATAAGGTCAACAGGTAAAAATAGACACAGCAGGAATTATTTCATTCATGGATCTTGAAGGTCGGACAACTTGAATAGAGTAGAGATCATTTTTTTCTTAATGGTCCATCAATATACATAGAAAATATGCATTCCTATACCCAAAAGATGAATTTATTTGACATTTTAGGGGCAAAGAACGGATCAAATCTATTAGTCATTCTTTAACCAAGAGCATAAAGAATATACAGAGATCTGTCTCTTTTTAGGAAAAGAAATTATGGACGTATTTGCAGCACTTATCTTCAAGTACTACACATTATTCTTCCTAAACTCTCCCTGTAATCGGTAGAAAGAAACACTCCTGTAGACAGTAAGTTTAAAGCATCATAGTTACATTTCTGCTCTGAACTTCTCCCAGATCACTTTCATGCTATTCAGTATGAATCTTTTACCCCAAAAACCTAATATCAGACAGTTATGTCTTTGGACTAAATCAAATAGGTGAACTAGTTTTCCTAATTACTTTCCTGAGTTTAAGCTTGCCTCAGGACAACAGACTAAAAGACCTACCAAAGTATGGTTAGAAAGATGCTTTTTATTTAATTTTTTAAGACCATCTGGAAGACTGGGCTCTGCAAAGACAGAGTATTCCTTTAACAAGAATGGTTGGAATGAATATCCATTCATAAATTGAGTGTAAGCACATTGCAAAACCGTTCAACAGCATGACAAACAGGTCTTAGACATCTGAGGGAAACAGCTGACTCATTGCAGAACTTCAACAGGATGAAATCTGATTTTAAAATAGCATTTTTGCCATAGAAAAGGGTAGTCCAGAAGCCGGGCGTATTCACCATTCACAAGAGACTACAAAAGCAATATATTGCAGTGTTAGAAAGCAGGCTTTCTCATCATTGCCACTGGAAATCAAGCCTTTTTAATTGGGAAGTTGAGAAAAGGGGAAGGGGAAGGGGAAGG
>JASVER010000004.1:4667908-4728648 GCA_030449065.1 Oceanodroma leucorhoa | reverse complement strand
GGAAAGGAAAGGAAAGGAAAGGAAAGGAAAGGAAAGGAAAGGAAAGGAAAGGAAAGGAAAGGAAAGGAAAGGAAAGGAAAGGAAAGGAAAGGAAACAATATAAGACATCAATACACCATTGTACAACAATTACAAACATTAATGGACTACTTTCATTCGAAATAGGTTTTAGAAACAGGTTGTAAGATCAGAAACTGAAAGGCAGAAAGGTCAACTGGCTTGCCCCAAACAGCTCACAAAGCCTGTGTCGCAGTCACTGCCAGAAAAATGAACTTCAATCTAATTTGTCTACAAGGTCATTCTTCTTCTTAGAGGTCCAGATTTAGATTATGCATTTTGCATTTCAGTTAAGGATTCACATCTTGCAATACTATGCAACTAAATAATACTAACTCAGCCAAATTTAACCATTTCTTCTTTGTTTTACATCATACTTCTTTAAGCCATGATCAGTAAAATCAGCTTGTGCACTCACACTAAAACCTTCAAATAGTCAGTTGGAGAAAATGTTTACAGCTGACCATAAACCCCTGAAAATAGCAAGTTTTAATGGAAATGCTGACCAGCCTTTTATGCATAGTTCTAAATAATGAAAGATTCCTGGCTGGCTCACTCTTTCATTGCCATCTAACCATTTTTGTTCCATTCATTAATGGAACATCATATAACTTAACAGAAATTAACATATCTAAAGAATAAGATCCCAGAGGGATTTCTGGAACAAAGGAATATTTTTCTATAGTTGGCAGTTTTGGTAAGAGCTCGTTTTCTAATCTACAGTAGTTGTTAACTTCACAAAGAAATGAACTCTCTTTCTTCAGGTTTTTAACCAAATGCCCCATTCTTTGGCTTTGTGTCTTGGCCTTGTGGATGTCTTAAATACAAATAAAAGCACAAAATCCCACCCTCCAAGTTTCTGATTGCTTTTTTTCAATAGCTCAGTCCCCGAGGGGCTCAACTTGTTATTGAAATTGTTTTCTTTAATGGGCATTTTGTGCTTTTCTCCTCCTGGATTATTTTACTTACTTGGAGTGGTGAATGCATGCCAGTTCAAAAATCAAACATTGGGGCAAATGCTACAAACACATTGCCCAACATGTGGTCAGCATTTAGACAAGTATATAAAGCAGAGAATTATTCTGAGCACTGGGGAGAATAGTCTTCATTTAGTGTTACAACAGATAAATTATTTATCACATAATTTAGATTATGCTGACAGTTTCATTATGTATTTCCAGTGCCCAAAGATACTAATAAGTGCTGTAGGTTTGTCCCAGTTCAGCATACAAACTAAATTCTGTCTTCAGATGAATGCTGAACAGACACAATGAAGGGCAGATGTGTTCTATAGGATTTTGGCACTGTCAGCTCTCACAACATTTGAACTTTGAATTTATTTCAAAAGCCTGAAAGCTTATTTAGCTGACACTTGGGAGGGAGGGAGTGGGAGAGGATCTGATTCTCCTCTCACACATGTTTTAAGCCATTGTTGGATTGCTGATTTCATTAGAGTTACTTTTGATTTACATGGCTGTCAGTGACAGGATCCAGTCTATATAAAACTGAATTAGAAATCTAAGGAATATTCTGCCAGATTTCTGATGTTACACCCAGCAGGAGACTATTGAAGTTATAAGCTGGGAAAATAATTTGCTAAAGGAAGACAGATCAAGAAACATTCTAAAGGGATGGTGGTTACTAAGTGAGTTCCTTAGGAGTCAGTTTTGGGGCTGTGTTTGCATAATTTTTTTCAAGGTTAGTGCCTAAGTTGTCACAAAGTACTTTATCCAGTGTTATACTGAATTCCAAATATTTCAGAACTTCACAATTTCTCAGTGGTCTGTTATCCTACCAAGTGCTGATACTAACTTTGTCTGCCTCAGTCAGTCTTCTGTAAATACATGCTACAATTTCAATTTTCCATCTATCATCATACCCTGAACAAATCATCATAATACATTAAATAGTAATGCATGCTATTGAAACGAATCCATCAGAGTTGAAGTTTCCAGGTTATTTCTTCTCTTTAGGATATTTACTTCATCCAGCTGTAGGCACTTGGCCATCTAGCAGCCCTAATTTCCCACTACAGGCAATGGAGAGTAGACTCCACTTAAGAAATATTCAAAAGCATAAGATTCCTGGTTTAAATAGCCTTCTGAAAGGATCTGTCTCTCTACATTAGCTCGATAGGTTCATTTGCCCACATAATTAGGCAGCTGAACCAGAATTGTCTGACTGTGTGTTGCCACTCTTAATCTGATATTACAAATTCTTGTTACGGGACTTCTAATTTCCTGCACAAATTCTTTCACTAAGTTGCTTGTAGTTGTTGGAGTTATGAGAGTATGTATTTCATTTTCTTCAGCTGCTCTTTGGAAGAAAGAACTTTCTTCATTACACTCCCTTAAAGTTATAGGCTGATTTGCCATACTTACAGTAAAGTCAATGGACTTGTTTGCTGGGTAAAATCAACTTTATCTTTCCAGTTCCTAGGACATCTCACTTCAACCTGCATTAAAACATTAATGATCGCTGTGATTGATAGTATTCTTCAAGACCACTTGGCATTATTGGGAGAGGACTCACAGGTTCTCTTTCTGTGGGAAGAACTAGGAGACAACCAGTAGGCCTGAGGAGAGGATGTGTATCTCGTAGAAAGACCATTGACCTTCCAGTATTCATGACATCTCTATTACTATAGCATCTAGCTGAACAGTGAAGACCGTGCCCATCACACCAAAGAGGAAGAAGAGTGAACTGAAATTAGTTCTGTTTTGATGTGTCTTCTCTCTGTAAGTTGTCCAAAGCAGGGACATGCAATTCTGAACAGACTTTTTCATTCTCATTCACCGCTCTGTTTTCCAGTTTAATTTTACTTTTATTAAGACAGGGTATCTGGTTCAACTCCTACTGATAGCCATGGAAAAGCTACAGGATTTCCAGGGAAGAAAGATCAATATCATCAAAACTGGCATATCGGTCTTCACTTTCAATTTCATTCTCAACTGTGTCAATAACTTTGGCATTACTTAAATATAATGAACTGATTTAAGACTGTGAGGAACCAAACTGTGAGAAACTGGACATTTGTCTCAAAGATTCCTTATCTGGGTGGAGAATGTGATAAGGGCAACTACAAGGTCACAGAGACCTCTGGTTTGTGAGGGGCTTTGTGTTGACTCATCCTGCCAAGACAGGGGAGGCTGAAGTCAACCAGATGGTGAGACTCCTTATCTAGGTGCAGGAATGCGGAGACGGGCAAGTACGTGCCATCGTCATGGAAACTGCTGCCCCTGGATGGTAATAAAAGGGGCTGCAAAGACAAGACCAATGTGCTGCTACCACCCACCACCGAAGATACCGAGAAGCCCCCCCGCAGCGCTATCGTCCACTGCCGACAACGCCAAGAAGCTCTCCAGTCTGTGCTATCACCCATCGCCGAAGACTCCAAGACTTGGACCCCCAGAATGCTGCGGATTCATGGTGGTGACTATTCTTGCAACTCTATCCTGAATGCTTGCTTGATTTCTGTCTTTTTATTTTGTTCTATTCTATCACTACTACCTCAATTTTTTACTCATTTTTTATTTTTAATAATAAAAGCTGTTCTGGGTGTACGGCATTTGACCTCGTTTGCGTCTTAATGTCGCTCTGGGGATCACATCGAAACCTCCTCCTACATTGGATTGGTTCAAAGACACACAGGCAGATCCCTAAATAAGATGTGATTATTTTGAGCACATTCTGTAAAAGCTTCACACTAAAAGCATGAAAGAGTAGCATCCAAAGAAGAGCAATCACAGTTAGGCATTGTACAGTATTTTTTGAAAGAGATCAGTTTCTGGATCTTGTTGGGGTCACTAATATGTTGTACAACTTTCTGCAGGTTTGAATCCTTAATTTAGTAGCTAAGGTTCTAGTCAGACTACTCAATTTTCATGTTACTCATCAGAAAACTCAAGGCACCACTGCATAAAATTGTTGATGCCTGGCAGCAACCTAAGTAGCAAGAACAGTGTCTCAGGTCCTGCTTTCTGTTTCATTTAGGAAAACTAATATCTCATTGTAATCTTGACAAAAAAATGTCAATACAAGCTTGAATTAGATTTAAGCAATCATTTCAAAACTCACCCTGGAAATAATTAATTAGGGAAAGATTCTCACTTTTACACTTCTCCTTCTACAGCCAGCCTAAAGGAAAAAAAAAAAACATGCTGGAAGAGTCTCCAACAGGAAAAAAACCAGATTGCTGTTGGTTCCTGTGTTCCCCCTTACTGCAAAAAGAATAAAACCCAAGAATAAAACAACACCCTTTAGCCTAAAACCCCCAAAATCCCCAAAGAGGAGGTTCATGATATGTCTGTAGCTTTGTTCACCTGTCATGTGGGGGTTATTGTTAGCGGGTAAGTTAGAGTTGCCTGAAAAAGAAAAGAGGATTTTTCTAATCAGTCCCATACTGGGAAGGAAATTACTGGGAAGCAACTCTGCTCCACTTTCCCCCTCCCATCTTGACAATACAGTTTCAGAAAAGCAAAGGCTCTTACTCCATTGTGCAAAAATCAAAGGACACTTTAAGAAAATTTAACCCCACTGCTCTGATCTGGAGAAATAGACAAGAAAAGTTCAAAAGAAACATGTCTTCTGCAAACTGTGGTAACTATTTTTATTGCATATCTATCTGTCAAGGAAATGAGCACTCATATCAGGCTGGAAGTGATTAAAAGATCACAATGGATTTTTTAACTTTACACTTTTTTGTGCAAATTATTGCCAAACTTTGTCATGAAAATTATATAATTTCAATTGAAAATCATATTTCTCTGATTTTTAATTCCATGTACGTTTTTAAAAATAGTAAAAAATAAATATGAAATACAATATTGCCTATAGAAAGAGTTGGTAAGTCATGTCGTCTCTTGCTTCTGCAATATTCTTTTTATATGTTCATCTGAATTTATATATGTAAAAAATATTAATATTGCAGTTCATATGGATTAAGTTATCTGTAATTTGCATCAATAAAAGTCAGTGCTATCAGTACCTTACAACATAAAACGCTGATTAAACTCCCTTTAAAATCAATAGGTAATACTATAAATCTGACAAGGAATACTGAAAATATTATCATATATATAATAAATAATAAATGTAGGCCATCTACTGTTTATCACTTAAAATTGACCTCAAGAGAACAGCAAATAGATATGGATTTTGATTCTATCCAATTTAAATTCTAATTTAGATTCCAGATTAATATCAAAACTGGAAAATTATCTTGTCCACATGCATTTTTACTATCTTATAATTCATAAATGCAATTGTATCATTTTTGTTGCACAGGACATCCAAGTTAGAAAAAAAAAAAAATCCCTTTTTTTCATATTTTAGCACGTTTCTACAATTTTTAAGTCTCAAAATTTGTTTTTCAAAGACAATATAGGAAATTGTGGAATATATAGTTTTATATGTAGGGCAAATTACTCTTAAAAATAATTTATTTTGCACTTTATAAAGCTATATGAAACTTTGATGTGGAGCAGACTTACAAAGATGCTGCAAACATGAATCAATAACAATTATTTTATTTCTGTTTGGTAAATTGGAAGATAAGAAAAGTTCCTTCTTGCTTAAAAGGCAAGAAAGTAAGATGACTGAACACCAAGTTGGGCAACTGCTAATAAACTGGAAAAGAGAAAACCACTTCATAGAATCATAGAATCACTAAGGTTGGAAAAGACCTTTAAGATCATCGAGTCCAACCATCAACCCAACACCCATGCCCACTAAACCATGTTCCGAAGCGCCACATCCACACGTTTTTTGAACGCCTTCAGTGATGGTGACTCCACCACTTCCCTGGGCAGCCTGTTCCAATGCCTGACTACCCTTTCGGTGAAGAAATTTTTCCTAATAAAACTTAAGAAAAAAATATTCTTCTTTGAAAATTTTTGAATTAATTATGGTAGGAGGATAGAATATTTGTCAATCAGGATGTTAAATTTAAAGACTATTTTAACTGAGATAATACTAAAAGATGCATTTTACCTTAGCAATAGACATGAAAGAAATGTGAGTCTCATTTCTTCTAGTTCACTACAAACAAAAGTATGAGAAAAGTAGTTTTTGTAGTCTTTGAATTGGAATCTCTTTATTTTCCTCAGAAGTTTTGTGGCTGACTGAATCTGACATGAATTCCGGTGGTTTTAAACTTTTTTTTTTATTTATTCTACACATTCCACTTTCTACATGAAAGGCCCATATCCAGACCTTACAGTCAGCAGAGCATGCAGGAAGCTCAGATGCACACTAAGATGCAAAAAGGACCTGTAACACTGCGCTGAAAAGAAGTTTATACTGCCCTCTGTACCACTGATCAATGTTACAGCAAGGAGGAGATGTGAGATATACCTTTACTGGGCATACAGACCTGTTTTCTACGTTAAACAGACTGTGTTTGTCTAGTAGCTTTGTAGTCCACCTTGCATTCCTACTACTATAGCAAATCTAGCATGATATCTAATTATCACTTACTATTTACAGGAAATTTGGAAAATAGAGAATGAATTTGGAAAAGGCACGGGAAATAAGACTGAGTTCTGGTGGGAACGTTACTCACTGTTACGCCATCTATAATATTAATCCTTTAAATAAAAAATTGTATAGTTTCAAAGATATGTTGTCTTTAAAATTAATATCCAAAACACAGAGTATCAAACACATATGAAAAAAGTCTGACACTTATGTATCTTATGTACGGGAAGTCATACTTTTAGACTGAAAATAAATATGCTTTTCTTTCTGAAGTATAGACACACACATATCCTCAGAAATCCAAATTAATGGCTGACTTGCAAACCTGTATTTTGTTACTTTGTAAGCTCCAAGGAAGCTCTGTCAAGAAGCAGTCTCCAGCATGGTAAGCACTCTGAGGATAACTTATTAAGACAGTCTTTCCCCCAGATAGACCACAATTTAGATGCCATATGAAACCAATGGAAGACAGAGGCAGGTAGGTTTTCTACAATGTCATTAACAAGGTTTAGAGTATTAGTTTTTCAGCCAATTGTTTAACCAGTGCTAGATGGAGAAAATTTGCAGGCAGAGTACAGAAAAGCCTTAAGAAGGCATTTTGTGCCTGAGGAAGGGACAGAAAAGCAGGTAATTGTGGCTGCAACTGCTGATAGAGTGAAGACTGAACCTTGATAAATTAGCAAATGTGATAGTGTGAGACTAAATGCTTAGGGCTTGAAAAACAGAAAGGGGCTGAAGATGATGTGGTGGGGAAGGGACAGCCAGGGAGAGGCAGCAACCACAGATAGGGCATGGTTAGATCAATGAACAAGAAGCTGCTTCTAGCAACAGCATGTTGAATGGAAATTTGTCTCAATGTTCTGTTACTCAAAATACGTTTGCTGTGGTAGATCCTACATTATGTGTATGTCACTCTTGTCAGGGCAGGCTGCTTGTATGGCCAGGAGTATCTGACACTGCTGGGTTTTATAAGGATTACTTGCTAACTTTTAAAGTAAAAGCTTCTGCATCTTTTCCTTCTTTTTTTATTTCACCCTTTCTTTTGAATTCCATACTAGTCCACAGATGATTGAAAATATCCAAGCCATTTATCTGTTCTGTAATCACTTCATTCCCACCAAGTGGGAAACAATCTCCAGGTACTTTCCTGATGCTCTATTGTTAACATTGAGGTTAGGAAGTTGTTCTGCCATTTTTAGAAGCTAACTTTTTGAGTGGAAAAGTACCATGCAGAGAGAAATTGCATTTACTGTCTACTATTTCCTCTGTTATTTAGGATACCAACTATGGCAGATTACATGTGGATGTTGAATTTCTCCCCAAAATGTGCAGTAATACCAGTTTGCAGATTTTTATTTTGCTTGACACAAAGTAGCTTAATCCTTGAGGAAGAAAATCTTAAGTTTTACATAGTTTATTTATTTTTTTTTATATTTCTCCTTGTGCACTTCATGATTCCTCTGATAGGCTAGGTTTTCTCAAAAGTACTAAATTACATATAAAAAATCTGATGGATATACTACTAGAATACAAGTTTAGTAAGTTCACTTTCATATGTCATATACAGTTTAAATTAGTAGTGAATAAAGGTTATTAAATTAAGTACTATGAAAAATGAGTGGTCAGCTCTGGACTACAATACACTGATTCTACAGAGATCAGTTCATATCTCTTCTTTTCTTTTCTTTTCCTTTCTTTTTTCCCCACAGAAAAAGAAAAAGAAAATGTATTTTTAGCACTAACTCTTATGAGGAAAGAAGAAAAAAAAAGGAAGAAAAAAACAACTTGGAAAATAATGATGTGAACAAATATGTTTCATGGACATCTGCCTGAATCCAAAACCAGAAGAAAGCTCATCAAAATGAGCTTTATCTGCTGCTTCTGACTGTGGCTTTTGCTAGCTTCCTGCTGGCAGAGGATGCCAAGTCATCCTCTGTTTCCGGGGCATTTGGGGAAACTGATTCCTAAACAAGGATAATAAACCCTTGGAGACGGGAGCTGGAAATTTGACCTGCCAAAATATTGTTGCACTGCCTTCTGGTCCAAGTGTGTAAGAATCATCAAGTGCTCAGTGGCTTGACCAGCAGGACCCATCAACCTCTAAATCTGGGCCCTTCTTAGGGCACAACATTCTCTCTGTGTTTTTTCTCACCAGGCAAGGTAGGCTGAGCACAAGCTGCCTGTGAAGGCTCTCTGCCTTTGCAGCCCTTTTTAATGAAGTATTTCAGGCTGTCCTGTCTGCCCAGCTTTGGTCACATGAGCCGACAATGTGCGCTTGCAGCCCAGAAAGCCAACTGTATCCTGGGCTGCATCAAAAGAAGCGTGGCCAGCAGGTCGAGGGGGGTGATTCTGCCCCTCTACTCTGCCCTGGTGAGACCCCACCTGCAGTACTGCATCCAGCTCTGGGGTCCTCAGCACAAGGAAGACATGGACCTGTTGGAGCAAGTCCAGAGGAGGGCCACGAAAATGCTCACCTCTCCTATGAAGAAAGGCTGAGAGAGTTGGGGTTGTTCAGCCTGGAGAAGAGAAGGCTCTGGGGAGACCTTATTGCAGCCTATCAGTACTTAAAGGGGGCTTATAAGAAAGATGGCGGCAGCCTTTTTAGCAGGGCCTGTAGCAATAGGACAAGGGGTAATGGTTTTAAATTAAAAGAGGTTAGATTCAGACTAGATATAAGGAAGAAATTTTTTACAATGAGGGTGGTGAAACACTGGCACAGGTTGCCCAGAGAGGTGGTAGATGCYCCAWCCCTGGAAACATTCARGGTCAGGCTGGACGGGGCTCTGAGCAACCTGATCTAGTTGAAGATGTCCCTGCCCACGGCAGGGGGGTTGGACTAGATGACCTTTAAAGGTCCCTTCCAACCCAAACTATTCTCTGATTCTATGAAGCTGCATTCAGGATTTACCCCTGGTGTACCACCTGAGCTGCTGTAGAGTCCATCCCCAAGGGCTGCTAGGAAATTTGGTATCTGGCTTGGGATTGATACCACACTTGCAAGGTAATAGAGAGGAAATCAGTGAACATCTTAAGTGTTATACTCACCAGAAACTTGCCAATCACTCTCTTTGTCTTCTTGTCTCTTATTTTTAAAACTATCACATGAAAACAGTATATACTAAATCCAGTTAAAGGTGGTGTTTTTTCTTTTTTTTTCTTTTTAAAAAGAAAACAATTCTGATTTATTTTTTTAATTCCTAGACACAGTCTTAAAAAGCATAGCTTTTTTTTTCTCAAAGTCTTGGTATTATTCTGAATAAATCTATAGCGATTCCACTCAAAAATATCATCAAATGTCTTGTGGACTTTTTGCTCACTGTGTAGGAGTGAAGGCAGGAGGAGAAGTAGATTCTCAACATTAATTTTAAAAGAAATTACTTAGATGTGGGTGTGAAACACTTTTTTAATGTTGCAAAATCTACTCCCTACCAAGGTTCATATTGAGGATGTTGCAGTTAAGAAAATCCAGTATTTTTTTAAAGAAAAAAAAAAAAAGAGGAAAAATAAAACCAAATAAATCTCCCAACCTTTAATAAAGCTGAATGCAAAAAGGTTGCAAAAGTCATAGTCATCCCCAAATTAGGACATATCTGAATATGATTAAAATGGTACTTTTTCCTTTATATTTGTACAGGGCAGAAGGTGCAAGATGCCTGGCAGCAGCACTTGGAGGCAGGAAGAGCCTTTCAGTACAGTTGCAAGCCGCAAGTACAGGAGGGTGTGGGGAGAACAGCTGGAAGCTGAAGAAGAAACAGGGACACCATGAATCACACTTCCTTCCTAGGCTGCTTCTGGAGCAGCAGGGCTCTTTATTATGACTTTAGATTAAACTCCTACTCATCCACTGCTTTTTTTCTAATACAGTATCTTACAGTCTCAAGAACTCTCTGTGGGAAAACAGCCAAATCTGAAAGAAGGAAATATGAAGGAGGCATGAGAATTACCTTCAAATATGCAAAGAAGGGAACAGTGTCCACATAGGTGGRGACTAGGAMAAAAAAAAAAAAAAAAAAAGGATTAAACTGCAGCAAAGACGACTTCCATTAGATACTCGGCAGAACTTTTTAACAGTGGGGACAGTGAATCTCAACAATGGATTACTTCAAAAGGGCTATATTCTGGCAAGCTCTAAGAGCCATTTAGACAAGCATCTGACAGCAATGACATGCGTAGTGCTTATGCAGCTTTGGCACAAGAAGATGGACTGCATGATCCTTCCAGATTCTTTCCAGCTCCATGAGTCTGTGTGCAAAGCAATAATCACAGTTAATCTGCATTTGCAGGCTTGTTCCTGCCAAAAATAAAGGCTAGAATAAGGTGAATCTGAAAATATTGCTCTTAATCTATCTACCTGCGTGATTCCTACTGGTGGGGTTTCTCTCCATGTCAAGCAGAGAGAACCCCTATTTGCAAAGTCTCATCCAGGTCACATAGAGGAAAATGATTAGAATTCAGTTTCTCTGCATTGCAGGATCCAGAGCTGAGTCAACCCTGCTGACTGAACATTCAACCCACGTTCCAGGGAATCTAAGTATTTCATATCTGATGTTTAAACCTCTAACCAAATAAAATTTCAGCTGGGAGATGTACCAGTGTGTGGTCATTTTTTATCGTGTTTCTGTTTCAAATTCACTCACAGGTTTGAGAAATTCCTACATTTTTACCAGCACAGAGCATCTGTTATGTTGATCTATTTACCTCTTCTTTTCAAGAGCATGCAAATGACCAGGATTTCAGTGGTTTTCAAAATGATTTTATCCTCAACATGATTCCATCGAGATCCGCAAATGCCTTAGATTTATGCCTGCTCAGTATCTGATGCTCAATTATTAATTCACTAATGTCTGTAAAATGCTTTGAAGATGAAAAACATTACATTGTAGAACTGCTAACTGATGCTTGGATGCTACTTTTACTGCTGCTGAAGCTGTTAGAAAATATGCTTGGAACACATCCCCAAAGGCACATGATGAGGAAAGGTCACCTAGGGCAGCAGTTTATGCAGAAAGGAGTAAATCAGACTGAAATTCTAGAACGACACTATTTTTTTAATGCAGAGTCCAAAAGTCATTAGTTATGAGACCAGATTTTTTTCTTTAAACAAAGTATGTTTAAATATTAAATAGATCAAAAGGAAAAAAAATCAATACAAGGAATAATTTAAAACAATAAGGTGAAAAGCATTTCCCACTAGCTTCTGGGAAGACAGGGCACTGTGGTTTCTCTCCTTCACTCCAATTAATTTGTACGTGGATGGGGACCTGATTTTGAATGTGAAAGCACATTTGGATGGAACAGCCCTTTGGGCAGTTGTAGAAAATACAGAGAGGTCTGTGATGGCATTCAGTCTCTTTGACTATAGAGCAATACAGTTTGGGTTTTGCTGTAGCACTGACCTGCTTCTGCTCCAGGAAGATACCTTTTTAACTCATCATGGCCTTTTGGTGGGATGAAGCCAGAACCCTAAGTAAACATCCAAGAAGATCTCAGCAGGTAGGGCTTTGCCTCCAGGCTCTGGCATCTAGCTGCTTGCTGTAACATCAGTAATGCTTTTATGGTATCCTCTTTTGTTCCCCTCAGACCCACCCTCCAGCTAGATTACATCTGAGAGTTGCTCCTCCCTCTGCCTGAGATATGTACAGAAAGAAGAAGAGGCTTGTATCGATTTTTCACACATCACCCTCCTACCCACACAAACACACAGTCCTGATCATCAGATACTTTGGGCATTTTGTTACACTTCACACATATGTTATTGCATTACAAAACACTGTACTACAGGATTACAAATGTTGCTGACCCAGTCTTCTGCCACTTCTGGAAAGCACTACCTTTAAGAAAACCTTGAAAGAACTGTTTGGCTCTGAGCAGAGACCAGCTGAAGTGATCAGATAGAGCTTTGACCCCGAGTGTCAGACTCTTTTATTTGAGCAAATTTTGAACAGCAGTCACTGCATGAGCTAAAACTCTATCCTGAGCAGAACTCAGGAGATAAAAACCCGACCAGAGCTGAAGCAGTTTAGAAATGTGGAAGACAACTGGAGAAGTTTAAACCAGTGCTTCACATTGTATCTGCAAGCAATGGAAACCAAAATGGACACCAAAAAAAAAAAAAAAAGAAAAAGAAAGGTCAAGAGGAAGCTTTATCTCCGACGCCAGCTTGTTCTGAAGCACTTGAGGTTTTTAATAGTTTCAGTCAACTCAGCCAGGCAAGGCTAACACTGAAGCTGTAATGCAGGCATTTGAGAACTGCACTCCACATAAAAATAGAATATATGAGTAACACAATTTTAAATAGAGGATACTAGAAGAAGTTGAAAAAATAGAGAAGTGACTTGAGCCAAGCCTTAATTTTAGGGGGTGGAGTCCTTGATAAGAGGCAAAACACTGAATGGGATCCGGAACAAAACACTCAGAGAGAGGCTATTGAAAGATCCAAAATTAACTGTGTAAAAAACAATTCAAATTTGGATAGCAAAAGAAGCCAATCAGTTCAAGCCAAAGCCCAGTGACTGTTATTCAGACATGATGAATATCATAGGAAATTCAAAATACAAGAAATAAAACAATCAAGGGTGTAAAGGCAGGAGGATTTCAATGCTGGAAGCCTCCAAAATACGGCTCATAAAGCAATATATGTAAACATGTACACATTCACATGTAAATAGAAGAAGTAAAGATAATTTTTGACATCTGAAGAAAGATGCAGAAAATGAAATAGATTTGTGAAAATGTTTAAGAATCCACAGAATATGTTCTACATGGGCAAAGGAGATTCTCCTTAAGAGCAAAAGATAATATTGCGAAAGGAGAAGAACAGACTGCCAATGTAGGGGGAAAAAAAAAAGGATTGTCAGGTGTGATGAACATGGTTTCACAGACTACAAGAATCAGTGATCATAGAATCATAGAACAGTTTGGGTTGGAAGGGACCTTTAAAGGTCATCTAGTCCAACCCCCCCTGCAATGAGCAGGGACAACTTCAATTAGATCAGGTTGCTCAGACGTCAACTCTATCTTCCATAAAACAGGAACTGGTGAAATCATGTATTAGCATGTGGGTGCCCAGACAGCGCAGAGAGAAAGGTCTGCTGCCAGGAGCAGCAAGAGCATGCTGCTCAGCAAGGGCAGGGGAGATGGCAGCCAGGAGGTACAGTGGGCAGTGAGGTTGGCCAGGCAGTGGCCTCTCTGGCAGAGCAAGTCTACTGATGTAATGACGGTCAGCCACAGGCCAGATCACGCACATGTCTAGGTCAAACCAAAGCATCAAGTCAGGGTCAGAACCAGTGAGGGACATGGCCAGGCACAGGCATCCCTGCAGTGTAGCCTGGGCAAAGATGAGGGGTGAGTGTCTGAGCTCAAATGCAGTTCCTGAGCAAAGTGAGAAGGCCCCAGAAAGGCATATCACACCTCTGTCATGCACCTCTGATCCCGCATTACAGCTGCTTCATGTGAGATCTTGCCTTGAGCACAGGCAATCAAACCCTTAGGGAGGGGGGATGGAGGCTGCAGAGCCTGTTGATACACTTAGGGCCATGACAGTAATTTGACATCTGTATGTATTATGTGGACTTTTTTTTCGAAAGGAATAGCAGCTGAGGGAAAATACCTCTTCCAAAAACATGCTCAAGTATCAGCCTAAGTCTAATGGACAAACATTGAATGCTGCAATCTTTATTCATCATTGAAATTTTCTTGACCCGGAGACATAACAGTGCTAGTGGTGGAAGCAACTGCTAGAGGATTTACTAGAGCATTTCAAGGCTGTCACACCCATGTGTGCTGGTTTTGGCTGGGACCGAGGTAATTTTCTTCATAGTAGCTAGTATGAGGCTGTTTTGGATTTGCGCTGAAAAGCGTTGATAATACAGGGATGTTTTAGTTACTGCTGAGCAGTGCTTACACAGAGTCAAGGCCTTTGCTGCTCCTCACCCCACCCCACCAGCGAGCAGGCTGGGGGTGCACAAGGAGTTGGGAGGGGACACGGCTGGGACAGCTGACCCCAACTGACCAAAGGGGTATCCCACACCATATGGCGTCATGCTCAGCATATAAAGCTGGGGGAAGAAGAAGGAAGGGGGGAACATTTGGAGTGATGGCATTTGTCTTCCCAAGTAACGGTTACGCGTGATGGAGCCCTGCTTTCCTGGAGGTGGCTGAACACCTGCCTGCCGATGGGAAGCAGTGAATGAATTCCTTGTTTTGCTTTGCTTGTGTGCGTGGCTTTTGCTTTACTTATTAAACTGCCTTTATCTCAACCCACAAGAGGGTTTTGTCACTTTTACTCTTCGGATTCTCTCTCCCATCCCACCAGGGCGGGGAGTGAGTGGCTGTGTGGGGCTTAGTTGCCGACTGGAGTTAAAACATGACACCATGTCACTCATTCTCAGCTCTACATATGCTCCATTGTCATATAACAAAGCAGATATGCCCTGCTGTGCAGACTCCATCACCTCTACTACTATAGGTACAGCCACACAGAAACTATGGCCCAACATCCACTCTGTGAATGATGCAGTCTGTACATGACTTGAACCCAAGTCTACGTGACTTGGGTAATGAGGGTTTTATACTATTATTGCTCCCTGGAGCATGTACTAGCAAGCATAGGATATAGGTCCAACGTCACAAAAAATTTCCTTTACCAGAGGAAGGAACCAAGGGATCACTTACTGTGCAGTTATTTTATCTGACAGAAATAATATTTTCCCTTTACCTTGGTCTTTTTTTCCCATTCCAAGACTTGCATGATGCCTGGCCAGCTTCTGACGAACTGATGGTGCTTGTCTGAAATGATGACTACTCAAATATCATGGTATCTTTGGGACCATCTCTTGGCTCATGGAAGAAAAAAAATTACTGGAGAAAAATAAATACTTGATTATTTGCTCTCAAAGTGAAAAGTCAGAGGCTGATACAGGAATGGGTTGATTTAGACTGAAGGTCAATCCAATCCAAAACCCTGTCTCTGACAGTACCAATAGTTCCCCAGAGATGAAAGAGCAAGGACAGAAAAATCATGCTTGCCCAGTTAATGTACTGCAGAGATATAAAAACCATGCACTCACACTTCAGTCAAAATATTTAAATCTGGTAGGCTACCTCCAGTGAACCAACCTGAAGCTGAACCTTGGAAAACACAGGTTGTTCCAGAGTTTAATCATATTCAAAGATAGATTGTTAGTGGAAAGGCATCTGTTTTGTCATATTACTGACAGCTGGAGTGTCTGACTGATGAGATGCCAATGATGCCTCTGAATATTTTGCTTCATGCTACTGCAAATTTGTATTTATTTAGAGCAAGGACATAAAATCAAGCGTTTCACCCCTTTGAAAGGTGCTTTGACTTGGGTTCCATGGCAGTCAAAAGTGTGGTTTGCCCAACTGCTGTTGCTGAAGCAGTTCCATTTTGCATAACATCTTTAAATAGTAATTGGAGCTGGGACTAAATCTGACCTTCCCAATTCACACTACTGAGTCCAAAGAATGAGGGCAGCTAAGTATGACTTGCAGGAAAATTTTGCTCTGAATTTTATACTTCAGGCCAGTCTTCTGCCTAGAAACCCCTAGGAACCTATTTCTTTCCTATGTAATCTGTCTGCAGTTACCATATCCATTAGCCAAAAGCACTCGTAGGATTTTATAAAGGTGCACTAGGACACTGAGCACTCCAGGGAGAAAATGAAGTTAATGTAATGGCAAATGACTTTCAAAATGTTCTATTCTGTGCCTTTAAATTTCAGACCCTGAAAAGAAAGCAAAAGAAAAAAAGAAAAAGAAGCACATGAAAGGAGGAGATCAGCCTGTGACTGAAAGTCCAGCTGTGTAAACAAGTTTAGTGACTTCTTTTATCTCTAATTGGTCTTATACACTGATCTTTCTGGTGCCAAAATCACACACTTCACATTAATTCTTCAATAATATAGCATTATTTCTGGATGGAATTGGTATGAAATGTCAAACTGATATGTGTCACTTGCAATTTATTAACATTTCAAGTTTTTTCCAGTGAACATCAACAACTGTCTTTAGTTATATTATTTTAAAAGTTTGAAAAGGAAACAGGTTTATACCACTGAAAATGTGAATATAGGCACTAAAATTGTGCTAATAGTGCTATTCACTGCATGAGGCATAGAAGATACTCAGCTGGCATAAATTTTTTGGCCAAATTACATTAACTTCAGAGATGCCATGCCAGTTAATATGGTCAAATAATTGGCCTATAGACTTCAGAAGATATCCATCTCACAAATGCAGAGCAGGCTGTTGTCTTTCCTGATAGTTTAGGACCTTTGAGTAACAAGATATTCACATAATTATGTAGACTAGTCTGGAGTAGACACTGGAGTAGACACTGAAAAACTCCAGTGAGACAAAGAAGCCACGTGTACAGGCAAATGAAAATCAATACTGATAAATGTAAGGTGATGCACAGTGGCCATAAAAATAAATTAATGAGGCAACAAGCAAGTGAAATATCTATCCATCTGACACGGGTCAGAGTCACCCATATGTGAGAAATAGGCATCAAAGCAAAATCACAGTCTGTGTGCAGTTGTGATCAGAAAAACAAATATTTTAGTTTATATGGTGTATGTGGCACAATGAAATATATAAAGAAGATTGTGTCAATACAGTGATGTAGTATTGCCTGCACAGTTAAAAGGGATTTGATAACATTACACATAGCAATGAAAAATGTGTATGATAAACAATAAACTTCTGTTCTTTTATTTCTTCYACAGAATTATTACATAAAATTAGAAAAGAGTAAGTTCAGAAAGAATCACTGAAGTACTTTTTTCTGCTACAGATCACTAAGCTGTGGTTATATCGCCATATGTGTGTGTGTGTGTATGTGTCCGTGTGTGTGTGTATATATATGTATAAAACTTAGATATAACTTAGGTTAATAATAAGACTGGTGACTGGTAAGACAGTCCTAACTAACAATCAAATCTGGCATTAACTGATAATAAACATAATTTCAAAACCAACCAACCAAACATAATTCATGGCTTAAGATAGCCTCTAATGTTTACAGATCTGTCATATGATAAATAGACTTTCTGCATTTAGTAAGTCCTACAAAGCAGCCAGTAACTGTGAGAAATGGAATACTAGACTAGATTGGCCCCAGTTTGATTCAATTTGTAAATTTATATTTTGCTAACAATATTTGTTTTCTACCAATAGATGACTAGACAAGACCCTGAGTTACCTGCTGTAGTTATTCCTGTTTTGAGCAGGAGGGTTGGACTAGAGACTTCCAGAGATGCCTTCCAACCTTAACAATTCTTTGATTCTATGATTCAATGAAAGAATACAAATAATTTTGTAGGACTGATATTGGAAGGAATATTTCTATTCTAAAAGGTATATGTGGTTGAATGTGTTAGGAAAAAACAATAACAGAAAACAAAGTTATAGGTTGGGTTTTTTTTCATTAATCCACTCATAATGGCATGTAAGGCAATTCCTCTAGTGCTGCATTACTCTGTGAGAGACAATTTCTTTCTACCCCAAATTAGATTTAAATAAACTGTAGCAGACATTCATTATAATTCCCATACTAGCAGCCTCAGAGATGACTACAGCAGGAAAATACTTCTCTACTTCAGTACTAACTTGTATTTTCTCCATTTGCTACCCTTCACATGCAGCTTTTTGTTTTACTTCTAAGCTCACATCCATTTGTAGACTTCAGTAACATCACTCGTTCCTCGCGAGAGCAGGGTTATGGAGAGTGTAACAAGCCTGAGAACTCAGATCTGATAAGTAAGGCTGGCTTCACCCTTTATTCAAAAGAAAATTGCTATGAAAAACAAAATGCAAGACAATCATAACTCTCAGAATACTGAAAAAATGGTGCCCCTATTTAAAAAGTAACTTGTTTCAGAAGTGTCTAGTTGCTGAGTATGACAACACTGTTGTCAACGTCAATCATCCACATTGTTCAGGTTTAGGTCAGGGCCTGTTTCTTTTCTCTTTAGCATGTAAAACATGTTTTGGCTCTTCACTCAAAGAAGCTGTTTTGTTCCAGTTGTTAAAAAATCAAAAATAAACACACAACAGTAAACAAAATAGGTGAACCATTTTGCAATAGTTTTGTGAAACACTGGGAGAATGATTTATTCAAAAGTCTTCTGTTTGGGTTATTCTCAAAGAATGTCCACAGCTCAGTAACTTTAGAGTTTAAGTATGCGTTATTATCATTAACAAGGCTTTTCCTTTAATTTATTGGGATAAAACAAGTGTGTTTCTAGCCTGAACATTTTCACTGGAACAGTTCAAAATTAGTCCATCTGGCTATACTAGGACATTAAACCTACCCAGGAACACTTTCATGCATAAAGTGGTCTGCTAAGGCCAATGTCCATCCTATCAAATCCTTTCAGATACAAAACAAGATGGTCACATACAGATAACATTGAGAAAACCGGACTGTGATTATTCCCGAAACGCTCCAAGGAATTGTTCAGGAGAGTGCAAGTCGGCAAAGACAGCAATTTTTCCAGGGACTAATCTAACAACTGAAAAGTAGAGATGACTGATGTCCAGTACCAAGGAGCCTTCTCTGGCATAGTTTAATTTAACAGTTTAGATATAGTTTCAGTGTTTTTATTTATTGTTTTCGCAGCAGAGTTGGTTCTTCTAAGAATACTCTTTGGCAGGCCAAGTTAAAAGCCATCTTCCCTGACTGGTAGAAGAGGTTTTCAGGCCTGCTCTCATTACTTGTCATTGATTTCTGTGTTGAAGTGGATTTGTTCAGTGGCTTGCAACCACTGAAACTAGATGCCCAATCTCAATAAAAAACATGGAGAAATTAGACTGCAAGAAAATATTAGCAGTTAAGAAGAAGGGAACATGGATGTGAACTTCACTGATTCATTGAGTTACAAGTGTTAACTGGGACGTAATTGAAGAACCTCCTTCTCCAAAGACTGCTATGCAAACCGAAGGAGAAGACCCATTTGCAGACCTCACGTGGGGACCGACCTCTAGAGGGCAACACAATCATATGAAATGGCAATTCAATAATGACAAGGGCAGTATCAGAATCGCACACTAATCAATATAGTTCATCCTCCCTTTACATCCTAAACCTCTATTTATGTAAAACCTAATTCGAAGGACCTGTTTTACAGAGTGACACAGGTAATGACCAGATACCACCTGTATGGTTACTGTGACCATATTGTACCTTCCATTGACACCCAGTCATGGCCATAAAATACATGACCTTCCACTCTGAAAACACAACTTTTAAGCTTGAAATAAATACAAATCTCTTTAAACTCTCAAGTCTTTTATTCTCTGGGAACAAAACCACAGAAGAAGACTAGAATGTCACACTCAGACCTCCAAGCTGTGAGCCTACAGTGGTTCCAGACTGCTCATCCTCAACCCATTTTTTCAAAGCATTCCTAAAACCCCTCTCTCTGTGTGACTCAGTATGATAATTTTTAAACACATACATATGCATAAATTAAATTAAAATCTTCCTATAGTTGTTCTCTAAGTATCCCAGTACCTTTTACCTCCTACATCTCCACCTTTCTTAGATGGTGGTCTCTTCATGGAAAGGTTATCTGCATTTTATCTTGGAAAGATAAAACATATATAACATATTCTTTGTGCTTCACTTGTAAATAATGCAAGTCCTATTAACTAAAACAAGCATTAGTCCTCAAAGTTCTTTGCTAAATAGGTTATTAATACTATAGATACTGTGTTAGCAATAATATAAGAGCAGAAATGGCATAATGATTATTTCTCTTAGAGCACTCTGAAAAGCATTCAATCATTAGCTCCTGCAGCCATTCACTGTGGACTCCAGACTAATATTTTCATTTTCAAATGTCAATTTCTGCTGTTAAATTAAATGAAAATGTGGATCAGTGTGATACATCATCATCTAAAGTAACTCCCGAGGAAATCACTAGAGTAATGCCATTAGCGTTGCCTGCCATTTTCTAAAACATTTCAGAGTAAAAAAGCAGGCTGTGTGGTTTGTTTCAGATGGCTGCCTGCTGCAATCTTTCTTCAACCAAAGCTGCAAACACCCAGCCTAGCTTTCACTTGGGCCAACTTTTCAAGACAGTACCTGGAACTGACGAGAGGATCAAACATGGCCTGGGCCTGCGCATAAGGCAAATAATAGGTCCAGTTGTAGTAAGGTTTTGATAGTAACAGGTTTTGATAGCTCAGTTTGTCTGCCTTCCTGAGAATGGCAGTGTGAGGAGTAAGGAAAAATGCGTGAGAAACAGCCCTGCAGACACCAAGGTCAGTGAAGAAGGAGGGGAGGAGGTGCTCCAGGCGCCAGAGCAGAGATTCCCCTGCAGCCCCTGGAGAAGACCATGGTGAGGCAGGCTGTCCCCCTGCAGCCCATGGAGGACCACACTGGAGCAGATATCCACACTGCAGCCCACGGAGGACCCCATGCTGGAGCAGGGGGATATTCCATGAAGGAACTGCAGCCCATGGAGACCCCACATTGGAGCAGGGAAAAAGTGTGAGGAGGAAGGAGCAGCAGAGAAGGACTGTTATGGACTGAGCAAAACAACCCCATTTCCCATACCCCTTGCCCCACTCAGGGTGGGAGGGAGATGATAGAGGAGTCATGAATGAAGGAGTGAAGTTGAGCCTGGGAAGAAGTGGGGTGGGGGGAAGGAAGGTGTTGTTTTAATTTGCCTTTTTCCCCCCATCCTAATCTATTTTAATTGACAATAAATTAAATTAATTTTCCCCAAGTCGAGTCTGTTTTGCCCATGATGGTAAATGGTAAGTGACCTCTCTGTCTTTATCTCAGCCCATGAGCTTTTTGATCTTATTTTCTCCCTTCATACTCCTGAGATAGGAGAGTGAGAGAATGGCTGGGTTGGTGTCTGGCAACCAGCCAAGGTCAGCCCCCCACAAAAGCATTGAGAATAACCATAATTTTTCTATGGAAGATCAATATAATTTTGCCATATAATATTTTTGCTGTGCAGGAAGAGCCATGAAGTAGAGGCCCCAGAGAGAAAACTCTGAAAGGTTGCTCCTGGCCACTCCTCTGAATTCTCCAGTCAAGTTTGGCTAGGTCTATCTCACAAAAAGGTGTGGTTTGAGCCCAAAACTCATGTAGATTTTGAGGACATGGAGTATATGAATGAAGATTTCCAATCCCTCCCTCTCCTTCGTCATATTTCATTAAGCCCACAATGCAGTCAGTTGGAGCTCCTAGACACTCCCTCTTCTTCAGTTTATCCTGGAATTATCTTGAAGAGAAGCAACTAGATACAGAACAGTTTTGCAGCTGGCGCAATACTATTACCCATGATATCAGAAGGGAAAAAACACAAGCCTTACACAATTCTTTCTGATGAATTGAGAAATTCACATACTTGGTATCTAGCATGGACTTTGCAAAGAGTCCTGAGCTCCCCTTATAATAGGGTTGTAACTAACTGCAACCTAAGTAGAACATCTCATGCACATCTTGCAGGTGAAGATCAATTACAGGTTTGCTTTAAAACCGCTTCAAAGACTTCTAATCTACAACAGCATCATCTGGCTGGAAATTAACCTGAGAAAGCAATGAGTGATTTTCTCCTATTTGCATATATGACCAAATAGACACCATCTCTCGGAAATGCATCTGTAGAACTTCTCCCACTGAACTCACAATCTCAACAGAACCACACTCACACATTGAAGCCTTTGGTCGCCAGTGTCTCCAAGATAATGTGCAACTTCAGGTTGGAGAAATTAATTCCTCCTGTACCAAATGCCAAGCACTGGCAGTTACAGGAGGCCTCCCCTACTCTTATCAAGGAGGTGAGCCACTGCCAGGACATGTGCAGCAATTTGCAGATCGAGTTTTACAGAAATCTCTCCAGGGACTTAACAAGTAAATGGGAAGTAAAACAGGTGTGAAATTCAACCCAGTAGAGGGCAATAGACCCCAGTGTACATTAACAGCACAGTAGCCCTCGGTAAAACAGCTGTCTTCTTCGACCTGAATCTTACGGTCTGCAGATAGAGGAGGTTAAGCAGACAGGGATGGAAGAGGAGAAGAAGTCTCAGAATTCTGGTAATGCCATTGATAAATCTTCCTGGCCCTAAGGAGAAAGTTGTTCTGACTTTCTCAGTCTGATAACCTTTGTTGTTCACTGTACTAACAAAATTGTTTTCAAACAAAATCATCATGTGGCATAAGGTATTATTTAATTTGGTTATAAATACTGGTGTTGACCTGCATCACCTATAAATTGACCAGTGACAGGAATTAAAAGAAACATCTTTTGGTTGAGAGAAAAGCTTCACCACGGTAAAAGTATGAGGCTATGTTGAGATGCTTTGGTTTAGAAAATAGTAAGGGTTTTTTACATTTTTTAAAATGCCATTGTAGTAGAGGTAGGAATGTGTATTTTATTTCTAAACCATGAGTGTAAAGGTAAATTCAAAGGAGCAAAAACTGGCATTCAGGGAATATAAACACAAGATCCTTTCAACCTACTTTTCATTTAATAAGATAGAAATAGAGGAGAAAAAATAATTTAAGGGACAATAATTATTTGAAAGCCATGACAGAGCACGTGGAAAGGTCAGCAAACAATCCTAGGACTTGTTTGAAAGACAGGGTCTTTCTGAGTAACTTTGAAAAAATGCTGATATTGGTTGCATCTACTCTAATGCGAAAGACTGGACTGTAACCATCAGTAAAGTGGCAGTTGTGCTAAAATGTGACAGATCCCTCCCCAATCCACCTTAGAATTGCAGAACTACTGAGATGACACTTGCTGCTTTGAAACAGTTAAACAGCCAGCAAAACCCAGGGAAAAGACTCTGAAAGAAAGTCAGTTGTCAGCAGAACAAGGAAAACGAAGGCTAAATAACAGAAATAGAAGTGAAAGCTTTTAAGCAGGGGGAAAACATCACAGGAGATGGTGTCAGGGATAATGTCATTAGCAGTGACAAATGGAAATCATTGATTAAGAAAGTAGTGAAAGCAGGGGAGGGAAAAAAATGTCTTTGAGCTTTTATTCAGTGGTTTGAAATCTTTCAAAGATTCCTACAACCATTGCTTTCAAATGCAGAAACTACATTAGGCATAATAAAAGCACTGATCAAATCCTTGTCAGGCTATATAATGAGTTAGATCTTTCAGGAGAATTGCCTGTCTGTTGTGATACAAGCCTAATATCTGAATATCAAAGATTTAATAGTTATTGTTTTGGCTAAATTACAAGACTTAGAAAATATCATTAGAAGTTGCTGTGGAGGCAGAAAGTGCAGATCAAAGGGCTTGCCTAGACTAGCATTCTGTATCCAGGCTTAGTCAACAGCATTGTATATTTCAGAAGATGATGAACTTATCCCTGATCCATTTTCTGCGAAGTCTACCACACTCCAGTTGCTCCAATATTATTCTTTTTCCCTCTGAGTCCCTTAAATTCTGTAGCAGAAAGAGCTATACGGAAATGAAGTTTTGCCTTTGACTTCAACAGGGCCAAGATTTGTCCCTGTTTTTTTGACAATGCTCACAAAAGGATTGATTGCAATTTAAAAAGCTGAATCCTAGGCCCCATTTCTGCTACTCACACTTACCTCCTCAAGCAATCCTCTTGTCCTGAAGCCATCCTTACTTCTGGAGTTCCCAGTGCACCCCTCTTCTGTGTGCCTGGCTTTTAGAGTTGAAGTACTTCAGAAAAATGACTGTCTTTATATTTTTCTATCTGTCAGAACTGAACATGCTGAAGGTACTAAGCAAATATTAGGCAAAGAATAACTGCAATAATAAGGTAGCCAATTTTGTAATGAAGCACACTGAGATGCTAGCTGGAATTACTTGCCACAAAAATTCTAAGAAATGTTGAAATTGCTGATAAATAGAGAAAACATATTTCTGAGAAACAAACCAATGACAGCTATTTTGAAAATAGAGGGAAAATTACCCATAATTAGAGTGATGCAGTCAGTAAACTATTAACCATTTATAGTTAGTGTTCTAGGGAAATATAATGAACTATGTGAATGCCAGCTACATTTTTTTTCTTTCTTTTTGTTTTTTAATGCACACGGGAGTTTGAAATGTACTCACAACAGACGTAATGTCCCCAGAAAAAACATAAGATTGAGATTTTTAACTAAAACCAAAGAGTCAGACAACTTCCAGCTAAGCCAGGGTGATATCATTTATCTTTTTTCAAAATAACTAAGAAAACAATCAAATGTCTTAAATGAGAAGGTGACTGCAGACAGTCTGCTAGTTTCATCCACTAATGAAGTGAATAGTAGCAGTATTTGACATTTCTATTGCGTCTTCCATCCCAAAACACCTTAATCAATTTCATATCCATTTAGACACATCTTTTAGCTCTTACATAGGACTGAAATCAAATTATGGAAATGATAGGGCAACACACAGAAAAAAATCATCGTATTTTTAAGTTCAAAAAGTGAAGAATGTTTTTTTTATCAGTTGAGACTATATGGCAACATGTTCAAGAGATTAAAAAGATACTCTAGCTACAGTTTACACTTGTAACAGTCATGGTAGAACATCAKTGGTTCTGAAGTGCATTAAAGCCTTTGGGACCTTAAGATCCTTTCCTACTCAGGTGAAGATGAGGTAAGTCCTACAAAAGCAAATCAATGTTATGAAGCCTGTTTGACCCAATCTTTGGTATAGGTGAAGTTTTTCCCATTTATGATTCTTTTTAGCAAGAAAAAAAGCAAAAAAAAAAAAAAAAAAAAAAATCTGAATAAACATTGTGTGAGTGGTGATAATCCATTGATGTATCAGCTTGCGTCATTTGATGGGCTTTAAGATCTGAGCCTTTAAAAATATTTTCATGTGCTTAACATGGCTAATTCCACTGAAAATTTAATAAAATTCAATTCAATTCATTGCATGGACAGTGCCGTAGACAGTACTAAGTTTAAGATAATTATATGAAATTTAGGAAAAAGGTAACAATTATCACCAATAAAATGTCCAGATGTCATGGTTTAACCTCAGCTGGCAACTAAGCCCCACACAGCCTCGCACTCACTCCCTGCCCTGGTGGGATGGGGGAGAGAATCCGAATAGTAGAAGTGAGAAAACCCTTTTGTGGGTTGAGATAAAGACAGTTTAATAAGTAAAGCAAAAACCACGCACACAAACAAAGCAAAACAAGGAATTCATTCACTCCTTCCCATSGGCAGGCAGGTGTTCAGCCATCYCCAGGAAAGCAGGGCTCCATCACGCGTAACCGTTACTTGGGAAGACAAATGCCATCACTCCGAACATCCCCCCCTTCCTTCTTCTTCCCCCAGCCTTATATGCTGAGCATGACGCCATATGGTGTGGGATACCCCTTTGGTCAGTTGGGGTCAGCTGTCCCAGCCGTGTCCCCTCCCAACTTCTTGTGCACCCCCAGCCTACTCGCTGGTGGGGTGGGGTGAAAACAGCAAAGGCCTTGACTCTGTGTAAGCACTGTTCAGCAGTGACTAAAACATCCTTGTGTTATCAACACTGTTTTCAGCAAAATTCCAAAGCATAGCCTCATACTAGCTACTATGAAGAAAATTAACTCTATCCCGACTAAAACCAGCACACTGGATAACCAAAATGTATCTACAGTAGATTGGGATATTATTGACAACGTTAAGAAATCTCTGTTCCTTAGGCGCAGGTTTGCATTTACACTGGTCAAAACCAAAACCAAATGTTTTCTGATGAAACTAAATAGAAAGGGTGTTTCTCACACTAGCTTTGGACCTTTTAGGGAAGTTTGACTCCTTGACTTCTGAACCTTTGGGAAACCTAACTTACACTGATCTAGAAAAGCAATCTTTTTAATCAACTAGATATATTCCTATTTTAGCATTATTCCATTTTTAGTGTCATTAAGTAATATATCATTTTATATTGTTAGGACATATCTCTTTTTTCCTGGAAACATTAGATTAAAATCAGTGCCTGAACCGGCATACAAGGATTTGAGAATGTGTAGAGTGAGAAGCCTGGCAAAGCCTGTGTTTACAGAAACATTTTTCTTTACACCATTCTCTTGGCAAAAATAAGATGCAACAAAAAAGGTGAGACTATTTCATGATCCAGCAAACGAAAATCTGCATTTACTCAAATTTGCAGAGCTTCCTTGCTTCACTCTTTTGTATATGAGACAGACATACAAGATGAATTAGGGCATATATCATGTATTTTTTTCTTGAATATTCATCTGACTCAGATAATCATATTTGCCATCTGGAAAATACTCTGTATGACACGGTTAGATCAAAGTCAGTTGATGGAACTGGAAGATGAAACCAGAGCTCGCTGCTCAGGCTGATCTGCCCAAGATGGCAGTACCGAAATGCAGGAAGTAAAGGCGGCCAAGTTGAATAATTTAAAACATTGACCAAAAATGCCAGGCAGTTGCATACAAGCTTAATCATGTTACTGTTTTACATAATTTCAGGTTAAACTAAAATGTGCTTAAAAGATTTGAAGAACTGTAAAACTTAGTGACAAGTGATATATTATTAATGCTTGCATAGGTAATTTTGAGYGCTTTTATTAATATCTAATTCTGTTAGCTAGCAAAGCTATGATGGAAAAAAAAATTTAACTAAAGCAAGGTTATTTAGGTTGGAAGATCACTCTATTCAGTCTTAGGTAATCTTCAAATATTAGAAACACCAAACTTGCAGAATATTGTTAATATTCTGCAGGGAGGGGGGAGAAATAACAAAAAGGAAAATTTCTTTTTCAGTGGAAAAGTACGGAAACAAGACACAGGATAAAGAAGATGAGAACACTTATTCAGATTTAGAGAGTGATAATGTTCCTCTAGCAGGTGTTAAAGTGAATATGCCTGAATGAATTCATGTATATGAATGAACAAATGCATATACATGTAGGCACTCATCTACCCCTTACCTCTGAACTCAGTGTTTAGTGCAAAAAGCTTGCCTGGATTAAATCTAGAGCAATGGAACATCATATGGAAAGCAAACTCTTTCTGCTGATCTAAGCAATTTCATATAGCTTTATATCTTCACGTTACAGTATCCATTTCACTTACATTGCAAGAAAATAAGATGCTTTTATAACTACATACTAATATAATAATAAGTTTCAGCAGTGTTCTCACAATGAATGTTCAGATCCTGTCTTTTTGAAGGTAGGAGTACATGAGTAGGGCTGGGAAATTACTAGTTCCATCTACAAACTAACAAGAGAGAAGGTACACATATAAAGGAGAAAGCAGTCAGAAAATTGAAAATTCTGGAGGGAACTACAAGGTAAAATGAAGAAAGGGAGGAGTGTTAATTCTGTCTGCTTTTTGGCAAAGACTCAGGGCCCAGAAAACTTCATCTCTTTGGCCATTATTGGTAGACCTGCTTCCCTTGTGCTGCGCTCTGGCCAGGCTTTATGAATTAAAGAGGGTTGGGAATAGTCAATACTTACAACAAGAAATCTCTAAGGAAACCCATAATCTTCAGGAAATTATCCTGATTCACTACATGACATCAGTTCTTCGGGTTAATAAAATAAGTGTAGACTGTGACTCTCTCAGGTATGCAGTCAATGGAAGTAGGAAGGTGTGCTGGTTTTGGCTGGGATAGAGTTAATTTTTTCCATAGTAGCTTGTATGGGAGTATGCTTTGGATTTTTGCTGAAAACAGTGTTGATAATACAGGGATGTTTTAGTTATTGCTGAGCAGTGCTTACACAGAGTCAAGRCCTTTKCTGCTYCTCACMCCAYCCCACCAGCGMGBRGGCTGGGGGTGCACAAGGAGTTGGGAGGGGACACGGCTGGGACAGCTGACCCCAACTGACCAAAGGGATATCCCATACCATATGGCGTCATGCTCAGCATATAAGGCTGGGGGAAGAAGAAGGAAGGGAGGAACGTTTGGAGTGATGGTGTTTGTCTTCCCAAGTAACGGTTATGCGTGATGGAGCCCTGCTTTCCTGGRGATGGCTGAACACCTGCCTGCCGATGGGAAGGAGTGAATGAATTCCTTGTTTTGCTTTGTTTGTGTGCGTGGTTTTTGCTTTACTTATTAAACTGTCTTTATCTCAACCCACAAAAGGGTTTTCTCACTTTTACTATTCGGATTCTCTCCCCCATCCCACCAGGGCAGGGAGTGAGTGCGAGGCTGTGTGGGGCTTAGTTGCCAGCTGAGGTTAAACCACAACAGAATGTTTGGGAGAGATTAAAAAAATCAAGGTGTTAAATATTCCATTTCTGTTATCTCAGTAGCGCAATGGGAAAGAGGAATATTCTGTAGCTTAGTATACATAGTGTTTGCCATTGCATCTCAGATTTCCATTTGCTCATCTATGCATCTAGGCAATAGTCCCCACATGCTCGAGTTCTGAGGTAGGTTCATTTAACTGGCTCATTTAACTCAACATCGGTGAGGCAATAGTGCTATAAATATGAGACCATGTGAGCTTCCTTCACATTTTGTGAGCATAGAAGAAAGAATTATTAGGTTTGCCAGATGTTGGCTAAACTATTAATATTTTTCAAGCCTAAATTTCATGTACTTTTCTAATTGACTAAGTTAATTTTCAATTCTGCTAAAACCAATGTAAGGTATCTCACTCAGAATGTTTTATGGAAAGCTACATTTCAAGGGGTTCTGAAGATCTCCCAGTGAATAAGCTCTATAATCCCTTCAGAAATTTTCACTTTAAAAATAAAACACAAAATTGTTGTAATCCAAATTGAGAAGCAGAAATCAGTATGATGGCCTTGTGGTTTCTCTCACTATAAGAAGGTGGACAGACAAATCCTTCTTGCACACTTCTTAAGATTCACTGCTGTGAACCCACAGACACAATAACACAGACACATGTTGTGTGTTTGCTGTATCTCTGCTTTGTTTTCTTCATCCAGTCTCCAAATCTTCATGATATTAATTATGGAAGCTTTTTAAAATATTCTACGCCAAGATTTTCCATGTGTTTCAGTCGCACAACTTCAGATACTTTAAAAAGAGGTCCAATTTTTAGGAAAAGCTAGCCATTCAGCTGTTGAAAAAGCAGGTTCTGTCATTTATTTTAAAGTAGAGTCTCAAAATATATTCATTTTTAAAGACTATGTGCTTAAAGTATATACGGAGTAGTGCTACAGATCTGCAATACTTGGCTGTAGCTCCTTCTCTCCTTTCTGCTTCTCTGCTTTCAGTGGGACCTCAGGGAGCCTTATAATTTTAAAATTTACTACAGAGTGGTGGGTTTTTTGGTATTCAGGAYCTGTAGTTCTTAGTTTTTCCTACTTCCTCTCTGTTCCCCAGTTTCCTTCTGTCCTCTGTACTCAACGAAAATAGTTCACAAACCAGAGACTGGTGTTGGTGGACTTGTGCAAGACACAGAGACGCGATGCAGATGAGTCTGTGGGATGAGAGTGGGTAATACCGGCAATAGAAGGTGCCTGGCAGGAGGACGAAGGAAACTCAGCATCTTCAGATCTGTCCGAATGAGTGCTGCACTGCTGTGCCCCACGAACACCCCAGACCCACCCAGCCAGCCTCAGTCCTCCCCCTGCTCCGCTTTCAAAGGTCCACCTTGGCAGGGACAGCTGATAGCGGCCTCCTGTGCCCAACCCTTCCCATTTCACAGTCCTGTAAAGCTCTACGGAGTTGTGCTAAGTCACAAACTGGGGCAGATAAGATGGCAAAATATGTCCAACCCAGCTCTTCCAGCTGTAGCAAAGGTTACCTCTGCAGGGGGAGGGGGGAAAATACGCAGCTGGAGGCAGTAACTGCTTTGCTTGTCCTAGATTAATCCCCTACCCAGTGGCAATAAATAGTTTAGGGAGTTTGAAGTTGGTATCCTCAGAGACAAATCACTTTGGGAAGGTGGATAGAGCTGGGCACTTAGCTATTATCAAACTGTTTGTGTTCTTATTTAAAAGGCCAAAACGCAGAATGATGCTGAGTTTTGATTCTGTTGCACAAAATAAAAGCACCTGCCCTCCCTCTGCAGCTCTTCCGTCTGCGCAATCTCCTGGTGTCACCTGGTGCATCAACAGTCGAGCAGTCCCAATCTCAGCAGTAAGGTGTCTAACGAGCAATCACAAAACTTTGTCTTAGTAAATTAGTAATAATTATTATAGAAGTAGCAAGAAGAAGAGAATTACCCTGAACTGAAGAGAGCTTGCAACTTTGATCCAAATCAGATGTTTCAGTGGCTCCATAGGCAAAGCCAGGGAGGATATTTGGGAATGTTTCACTGTCAAAGAAAAACTAGCATTTTTAGGCTATGTACAGACAAATAATGCAGCAATCAATGATGAGCCATAAGGGGCAGAGTGGAATCAAAGGAGAGACTGGAAGGGAGAAAGAAGGAATAAAGGAAAAAACTACAAACTAAAAAATGTCTGCCTAATAACCACAGGAAATAAGAGAGGAACCCTTGAAACTTTCCCCATCCAGTTCCCTCTACCTCCTTGTCGTCTCACCTGTAGTGTGTTGTTTTGGTGAGGAGTCTGCAGTGCTCAGCTTTATGGAGTACAAGGGCAGCGTAGCAATAAATACAGAAATGTGATTTAGGATGAAGAGCAAGAAGTAGGTACACTTTCTATTGCCCATTTTAGAAATGCATAAAATCGGTTTGCCTGGGTTTTCTACTGCCATGGGCAAAGTAGGCGCTTGCACAAAGCGATAGTTGGGCATAAATGAACGGCAGGACTTGACCACTCTTTCTGCACAAGGAAAAGCAGACTGAAGGTAGTTGTGCCACTGAAGGACAGTTAAGCCATGGCCACCGAGGGGCAAGGGGGCACCTGTCTGGCAGCTGCCGGCACAGTGAAAGGAGGGTCTTCAGGGTGTTGCAGCTGAGTGTTGCCCCTCATCCCCACCCTGCACATAGACCTTGAGCAACAAAACTCAGTGTTGATGCACAGCTGAGAATCTGCTCTAAACCAGGACCAATACAGCCCCCCAGACTATAGGTTTCTAAACACTTTAGACTGACATTAGCTGCCAAGACAAACGCCATACCGCCTTTTCCACATCATCGGCTGCTCATTTTGCCACCACATACTTACTGCTGACACAGGTGTTTTTGTCACCATGCTGGGAACTGGATTGGGGAATTAATGGCGGTTAAAATTCACCTTTTTGGGGGCAAGTGGGAGACAATTAGTTCCCTGATCTGGTACATCTCACGGAAACACAAATACTTGTGCCAGTAGAAGGAAGAGAGAAGCACAGGGCAGATAGGAGTGGGACTGCTTCTTTTGGCAGCATCTCCAGCTTGAAGTGTTCCTGAAATTGTGGCCTCAGGCAGTTGATAGAGCATGAGAAAAGGCCCTGTCTTTTCCAAGGCCTGTTCCCAGCAATCAGGCAATATCTTGTATAATAATGCTCAGATGCAACACTTCCCAAAGTCCCTGGAATTTTGCTATCTTTCTGCATTAAATAGTTTTATGTGCTCATTACGATTAACTTTTATTAAGCCTGTGTTTGACAACTGTTATATTTTGCTGAGTTTTTTTTTAAATATAGTCGCACATTTCACTCTTGCTCCATTAATATTTTTTCCAGTCCTCATGTTCCAATCTGAAATTCCTATCTTTTTGTATATTTAGGCTTTCTGGCGTTGTTCTGCTGCCAAACGTCTTTATCATCTTAGACTGTACGCCGGGTAAAGCCTGCCCTTTTGTATGTGCTAGTAATTCAGACAGTTCTCCTGTGTTATTCCATGTCTCCTCACCAGCAGCACAGTCTCTCTTCAGGAAATGGAGAAAGTTGGCTTAAGTGCAAACTTGGTGGCTTGTGTAGGTAAGTTAATATTCTCTACTATTTTTTGTTCTGTTTATTCTGAAACAAGTTATATAGAACAGTTAATTGTGTACTTTCCATGAAAAGCTTTTAAATAGACTCACAGCAATCTATGGCTTTAGATGTGTAGGTGATGTCAGAGAATGATGGAGTGCATCTTCAAAAACAATTATATGATTTGTTCAAAAGCTGCAGCTAGATATTTTTTTTTTACTAAATAATAAAGGTAGTTCAGGATTTGTATGTAGAGTGGCTTCCATGAAAGAGCTAGAAAGAATACTCATTTAAATGTGGAACGTAGACACAGATTGGAATTTTCTACTGTCAAACCAAAATCTTCCTAGAATGGGAATTGAAATAAAACTTAATAAGTTCTAAGTAAAGCTCAGTAAAAATGTGTTGAAACAAGTCCTTTTTCAGAAAACAAGTTCTCACAGCAGCACTGAAGCATTTTGTATTTAAAAAAAAATCTTTGCCCTTTTCTGGGCAAGAAACAACCTAATTTTGGTTGTTTCGGAAGTGTTGTTAATTATAACAGCTTGGAATGGATGGTCATGTTCAGTTCTATGGAACTGGAAGCATGGGAATGTTCATTATTGTTGTATCTTTATTTGTATTACTAGAAGCTGAAGATTTCCCCACAAAATTTATAATGTAAGACAAGAAAAATAGGAATATGATCTATTTGATCAAGTGCAGACATCTATTATGTAAATATTGTACAGCTCTGTCTACAACTGAGCTAAATAATAATAAGTCCACCCCGCATCCAGTACCAGGAAACATTTCCCCCTTCCTAAAGCCAATGAATCTAAAAGTGCCTCTGTCTTTAAAGCTTACCTAGTCAAATACAGCAGATTGCAGATATCAAAAGTCAGGTAAAGCTGCTCCAGCCACCCTCAACAGACAAGGGGAATGAGTAAACAGAGGCAATGACAATGTTACTAAATCAAAAGCGGTCAAGTCCATTCTCTGGCACGTAGTTTTGCTTGCAAACTTGCTGCCCCCCCAAATGTGCCCACACACCGAAGCAGCGTGGCAGGTGGCTCAGGATGTATCCCATGGCTCTTGGTGCTTCCTGCTGGAAAACTCTCCCCAAGGGAATGGTTCATGTAACACAGATGCATTCATTGCCCTTCTCCCGAGAACTGGGAATGGTCTCCTCTGTGCTAACTCCCCAGCTGTGCCCAGGACCTGGTCGGAAGCGTGTAGCTGGCCCCAGCCAAAGTGTGCCAGGGACTGCTTAGCCACCAAACCTTGCAGACAGTCATTATCCAATGCCTGTGAATATTCCCAGCTTGATTTATAGATAATATAGAAGTTAGCCGAAGAGTTGTGTTGACGAGTATGATTCTGATGTCAGTGCAGCAGCAGTCTAGCACATTATGCTTAATTGTAGAGGTTAATGTATAATTACCAGGGATTTATTGCAGTGATTTATTATGGAAACGTAAATAGATGAAAGAGCATTTGTGCTCCAGTTAAGAGCCATATGTTTAACAGGGGGTATTTTGTACTTGCATCCAGCTCTGGCCTCAAAGGCCTGTGTATTAAAGAGCTCTTGATATGCTCCACCATTTGAATCTACAGATGTGCTTCAATTTTTGTTGGCCTTTGTCTCCAATTGCTCCCTGTCGTATATAACATACTCATAAGGGAGAAACATAAATTGACTAAATTTGTGAATGTTTATAATCACAGACTTATCTAGGCTAAAAGGGATCTCTGGAGATCATCCAGTCTGGACCCCTCCAGTGGGTGGCTATGAACATCTAATAAACTCCTGCTCTGAATGTTCGACTGACTCTGTAGGAAGATGAGGATTGTAATGAGCATTTATAGTTGGGTGTCCAAAGTATGCAATGTGAATGCAACCCTTAGGAAACATTAACTTTGAAAAATCTCCTTACACTTCTGAAGGGCTTCCACATCTCATACTTTCATATACTGAAATCTATTTCCCATTTTATCAGATTCTATAAGGTAGGAAAATACTCTACTTTTTGATTAAAACGGAAAGAAAATAGTCTCATTTTGCTTTGCAAGAATTTTTCTTTGCAAAAAAAAGTRGTTAGAAAATATCTAGTTTCCTTCCTTGAAATGATAATTTAGAAAGCTTTCCTAGACCATTTTTGCACCCTCTTATTGTCTTGTTTTCTTAAAAGAATGCCACAGTGAGAAGGAAGCTAGCTTTATGTTGGGGCTTTGCTTTTTGTACTACAAACCAGAAATGATTCCACTCAGAAATAAGGCCACAGCAGTTGTATTGCCTTTACAAAACAGTGTTACCCTAAAGTCTTTCTGTGGCAGATTCAAACCACCATCTTTACACAGTGTTGTAACAGAAGTTTTTGGGTTTTTTTTTAATGTATTTCTTTTCTATTATTTTAAATGGTCATCTTTGGTCAACTCTACTGACATTGTATCAGTGCTGATGGAGCTGTTTGGAGGTAGGTGACAGAACTGTCACCCTATCAATCTCACCATTAAGCTGTCAATTCCACAGCAGCATTTGGAAGTGAATCAGACACTTCCACTGACATTGTAACCACAACGTGTGAAAGACACTTCTATTCCTTTGGATGTGCAGAAGACACTTTCATTTACAGAAAGGACCCACTGATACTCTTGTACTGTACACAAGGATTAGTCAGACTCTTCAGGGAAATCAAGGGAAGTTGGTGTCAGTACAAACCCTACCTCCATCAGGTTTCAGATGTCCCAACTGTCTAACATAATTGCCCATCATGGTTAAACTTCCAGTGTGGACACATAAACTGAATATTTCCACTGACATTCTGCTGTTTCGTTGATTTTATATCCCCACCCACTGTCAACACAATTTTATAAAGACAGTGTCAAAGTGAAAATTACTTTTCCATGATTCATAAATAAATAAGGTTGTAAGATAACTACCCCGTTTCTTCTACTAAGAGTATAATACTGAAAGCACCCCGCTTTCCCTTCATACAGAGTGAAGCACACTGCTTATTCATTCTGTCCATTTTCTTCTGCATCAACACCTATTCCTACACTACTTTTTTTTTTAACTTTACTTCATGCATTTCTAAAACTTCTTTGATGAGGGTCAGGACCTGCTACCAACAGACGGATTATCTTTTATATTCCGGGCCTGGCTGTACCTGGGACAAGTTCTGACCCATGTCAAGATATGGCAGTAGTAAAATCTAAATAGGAAATAATCAAGGACACTGCTGCTAGAACAAGAAGTCCCCAGATTTTTGGCACAAATTTAAACCTCATACTCACATATTAAGACCTGATAACAATGTCAGTGTGCACTTACATGAGCTGCTTACACATGGAGCTGCTGTTATAGGAGGAAGGTATTAACACTGTAAGTAGGCTATACAAATAGTAGAACCACAAAGGAAAATTTGAGGTCATCAGCTCCTACAATTATGAGCTCACGTAAGTATATGGAGACAGAAGTGCAATATTAAACATTGTTTTTAATTCTGATTAAAGACAGACCGCACTGCTCAGGGATAGTTTTATAACAAGAACGTAAATTTGGATTAAATTTTGTTATCCTCAAAAGATGTTCTTAAAACAGGTGAAAATATTTGATTATTTAACTTACTTTCTCTGTACATATATATACATCTCTCTCTGTGTATGTATATGTATATATACATACGTGTATATCTCTGTATATATATATATATTTGTATATCTCTGTATATCTCTGTATATGTATAGTTTATATGTATTCTTATATCTATATACAGAGAGTATGTATATATACAGTCTTACACAATGCATATAGACAAGCTTTTGCATATAGCATCTTTTTCAAAATGGATAAAGATTAAGCATAAAGGTGATGTCTCCAAAACTGGTTYCCCCTGCCTATGAAAGCTTTTTTTTGCTTTTTTTTTCCTTTACTACGGTTATTATTTTTATTAATCTCAGGAAATTAAAAAGAGACTGAAAATGCATAGGGACTGCATCTGAATTCACTGGAAGAATTAATTGCAGGGGGAAGTTATTTCTGGCACGGTGCTTTTAAAATTAAGCTCTAGAACATTTGTACTCTAACATTATAAACAGATTTTACCATTTTGTATTACTTTGAAACAGTATTTTGTATGAGAGTGAACAGTCTCTCAACCATGGAGATGAGACAAAACCTATGGAGAAAGGAAATTACAGCATAATGGAAATGATGGCCAGGCGCCATACCACCCTGGGCTGTGAGCTCATCCGGACAGAAATGCCAGGCTGAGCTGATTTGGTCAGTGCTTCGATTCGGGATCTCTGAGGAAACCTCAGAGGTTGCCAGAGGAAGTGGTGGTGGCAACATTGTMGGTGGTACTCTCTGTTCTTGAGTCACCATTGGGTCAATAACCTGTGTGATGGGAGCGAGCAGGATTTCCTGGAGACTTGTGGGCACAATGTGAAACCACGGTCCTGAGTAGCAGGGATTATTTAAAGACGACCATGGACTTTGTGTGAAAGGTAGACTTTCTAACCCTGGGGTACTGATCACATTTCAGTATCAGCCTTTCTTAGGTACCTTCTCAAAGTTGTTCCAGTATTTGCTCCTCCTCGGGGCAGTAGAATAAAACCAGTAATGTAATGCCAGGCTGCTGGAGTATTAAAAAAAGTTCAAACCCCACTGAAACAGACTTTCACTCTAAATCCTGTCATTAACTCGAATGAGTTTTGGATCACATCTAGAGTCCTTAATGTACAAGGACTGCAATAGGGCTAATCTATTTTTGAAGGAGCTCCTCTCCTCTTCATGCATTTACTGTTTGGGCAATGCCGCCTTTGTCTTTCAGCCGTAATCACCAGCCATTACTCACTGATGCTGTCAGGCCCTGCCGTGCTCTCAGAGCAGCTCGACTCCAGATTGTTTTCCTCCCCACTGCCGCTATGGTGTAGTGACACTATGACATTACATTCTCCCCGGAAACAAGGACATGAATCTGATTTATAACTGGTGGTAAAACTTTATTATTCAAGTTTAGATGTAACAGACATCTTTGCTGCCTGAAGATTGTTTGCATAAGAAATACACCAAGAACATGTTTGTGAGTAGAAATGAACATGCACTATGAAACCAAAAAACAAAACAAAACAAAACAAAAAACCCAAAACAAAACAAAACAAAAAACACATCCATGTGTTGTAAGGACAAAACATTAAGAGCCAACATTCTAGAGTCAAATCAGGGCTACAAGTTTAATGATGGTTTTTAGCAACATGAAGTCATTCTTTATGAAGTACTTTTTTTTTACTTTTTTTTTTTCCTTTTCCTGCTGGTGAATTTTCTCTATAAGCTAAATTTACAATGGCATTTTGAGATGTTTCCTTTTCTCCTGTTCTCCTTCTACATAGAGCTCAGAGGCCAAAATGATAGGAATGGAAAACTGTGGTTGCTGTTACAAAGTTTATTCTAAGAATTTTACTTTACTAAGTGTACTCAGAAAACAAAACTGGGATTTATCTGGCTGGCAGCCATTAAATCATTGTCTTTTATCCTCTTAAAAAGAGGTAAATTGGGGTGTATGTGATTACTATATAGGTAGCATCTGACCAACTGCCAGCTTCCCAGAGCTGGCTGAATGAAATGAAATTGTGAGGAAGAGGGTAGGGAGGAATCCTATTCTGGGGTGAGGAAATTATGTAAATCATTCTATTTGGCCCATCTTAACTTCATAGAAAAGTTTAGAAGGGATTTCTCACTTATCTATCGCATTTGGGATACGTTAACAAATTGCTCGCTAGTCTTTGCCAAGCATAACTGTCTCCACAGAAGCAGAAGGAAATATATCTACCCTTCTGGCTGAACAGAAGTGAACTTCTAATCTCTTTGGCTTTTCCTGACCAGTATTAGGAATTAGCATGTTAAGTCAGCCAAGAAAAATCAATACAGGAGCAAGAACGGGAATATATTTATATCATCCTGGGCAAAAAGCAGATGGTAGACAACATCCTTAGCACATAAAGCAAGTAGTTATGACTATAAAGCAACACTGTCCAGTCCAAAGATGGACTTGAAAGTCTGTCCCTGAACTGAGGACTAATCCACGGTTCCAAAACAGTTCTCCCCATTGCACAGCCACTACSTTTCAGCACTGTATACAATTGGTATTGGTCACTTTTGTCTTGCTGCCTCTCTAACTGCAAAAACACTCAGCCACAGCACGCCTCAACTTTTTCAGATGTCTCCATGTTCTCTCTCTTTAAAACTGTCACAAAGTGTAAGAGTACGTTTTCTAGGCAAAACCAAGATACAAGTATCGAGTGTTCCTCCCCTCCCTTTCTGGATGGTCCACGAAAAATTAAGGTGGGAGTGTCATCAGCACAGTGGCAATTAGGTGCAAAACTTCTTTTGGAAAGCACTCTTGAGTTTAGCACCTGAACGCAAACTGTGCTCTGGAAAATCTTCGTCTCCCGCTGCATTAACCCAGGGGGCTGCAGCCACGAAGTGACAATAGCTTAGAGACAGTCCGGTTTGCAGAAAGTGCCGCATGACGGCTCCCACTATACAGAGTGTTAATGGAAACACTGTTCCTGTTCTGCAATCTGATTAATGGCAGGCACTAGAAATCCGCTGATTCTGAACCATCTACTTGTTTTGTGGTCCGATTTGAGATAGATACATTTTAAGACCTCACACTACCTTTCCTTAGTAAGAGGAGTACAACACCTTGAAGACACTGGCAAATTGAGAACAAAGAATGATTCTTTGAAAGTTTAATTCTTAGCGCTGTAAGTTGATCGCAATGCAGTGGGTGCAGTAATTACTTGTGTGTGCTAACATTGGTTTCTACTTGAGAGTTATTAAATAAGATATTACTCTTTTTCAGTGCCAGGATTTATTTTTCTTTTGATTAATATCCGTTGTGAGGGGGTCTGGAAGAGGGACGGAGTCACTTTTCCGTTAAGAAAAAAACCTGTGCTCCCCCCCATCCCAATCAAAGAGAACAGGCTATGGCAAAATCCTATTTCTTACAAAGCAGAAATCTTAGAACATCTCAATATGTCATGGCAAGAACAATGAACTTTTTTCAAATTTTGTTTGCACCATCTAGGTGTGCAATGTTAATATTCAAAAATCTGTCTTGTTCTTTGCACTCATAAGATTTCATTTCTCCTCATCCCCAAACCCTGATATATGTGTATTTCCTGTTATTGGCCTCTGCTTCTGAGTTTAGCAAGAGGTGTTATGAAGTACAGGGTGGTGCTCAAGTCTTATAATGCGCATGTCCCCCATAAAATATTTTGCCATGAAGATGCAGCTTCCATCAATGAAGAAGCCACAGGAACTGGTAGGTCTTAGAAGGAGTAAGTCAAACCAGTAACTACGGACAACCGGTAGGCAGCTACCTCTGAAGCTGATAAAAATCACTGCTTAGTGAGTCTAACATGTTTCTTGGAAAAGCTGAAAAGGACACACACTGGACCCTGAYGTAACAAAACGAGGGCAACCTATTTCAGTCCCCACAGAAAAAAAAGAAACAAAAAAATACCCAACAAAAATAAATCCACAAAAACCAAGTCAGAACTTATCATTGGAGAACAATAGTAAAAACATAGCCAGACTTTGTCTGGCACTGGTATCAAGCAGGAGATTCATCTAAAAAACAGAAGAAGAAGAATGTGGCCCAATATCCTTTGCTAACCTAGAACACTATTGAAGGGTTATAGAACTCAACTGCGGACAGATTGAGCGGGACTTTCCATATGCTGCTCACCAGTACAGAAGCAATGGGTGGAGCAGGAAGGAATGCAAGCCTAATGCTGAACAATAGCCTGTCTGTGCCTAACAAATCAGAGAAACTGTGCAATAACGTTTCATCTGTGTGAAAAATGTAACACCTAAAATACTGCCAAGGTCAGCAAGACCTTTGGTGATCAGCTGTGTAAGTGCTTCTCATGCATGGTGATGTTCGTTGCCGACTGCCTTAGGCACATTATGTTTCAAAAGACTATCAAAGTGCTGAACGTTTAGGCCAGTTCCTCCCTGGTTTTCCTTTTGCCAACCCCTATAAGACATTTTCTATCACCTCTCCTTTTATCTTCCACCTCCCTGTCTATCTGGTTAAGTATCTTATAAGTGCACCAAATTCTAGAAGGGAGAGTGGTGAGATTCAGGTAAGTTAAATACAAGAACTTTTTTTTTTATGATGCTTTAGCTTCAATTACATGAAAATCTGAGAAAGGCGGCATGTAAGTGAGATCAGAATAGGACCCTTTACATATAATCTCAAGTGAGGACTTAGTCCAGAGATATTTTTATAGAACATTTTAAAAAATAAAATGCATGAATGGAGAAATAAAAGACAACATAATATCAGAAAGACATTTTAAACTTCATTCGCTGCAACATTCATGAACCAGTTGAGCTACACCTGCCATCCAACCATAAGGAACTAAGACCCTGCACTGCGAAAAAGAAACAAACCCAAACAAAACAAAAAAGCAACTGCGTAATATTGTAAAAATGGAGTGCAATGCTACTACAGAATGCAATAAAACATCAGTGCTGCATCGTCAAACAGCACTTATCAAAATAATTTCTGAAATGTTTCTTCTGAAACACAGACAAAGCAATAAAAAGAGGATATATGTTTATCATTTTAAGCATAACAATGTGAGTTAAGAGCTTAAGAATACAAAAGTACTTGGAATGAATAGTGCTACCCTTTTTTTCCTAAGTAGGCATAAAAATATTTTCATTTCCTTCTTGTTTTTCCATACCATTAATATCAACAAATTTCATTCATTTCATGTTATCGTTTACAACTTTAATGCACACACACAGAAAAAAAGATACCTACTGCAATAGAAATAGTTGCTTCATTACCTTGTTTGCTACATTTGCAAATGTAAACAGCGAGGCAGAGCCAGAACTGACTCTAATGCATGATGGAATATCTTTGTTGCATACGTACACTGTAGAAAATAATTATTCAATATGTCAGGCACCATTATTTGAAATGTAATACATTAATATTTACTAGAAAAATAAGGTTTTTTCTATTTGTTCTCCCAACTTCTTTAATGAAATAAGTTAATCTGACAGTGCATCCAGTAGCTTGTAATATCTTCTACATCCCTGTGGCAAAATAATAAACTACTGGTTGGGACACTATAATGAAAATGATTAAAGTCAGTTCTTGTACACCCTTGTAGCAAGCATGGAGGCTCGTCTAACAGCACCTTTAACCAATTATTTAATATTTAGTTATTTAGCCCTATTTCCCTGAGCAGTTATGCTGAGGAGCTTTCCCTTCATGGATAGTTTTTACAAAGCTTTAAGTATTAAAAAGTACTATGAAGACATTTAATGCTACTTAGCAAAAGCTGGTATAAGTCTACTGAAGGGATTGACTGGTATGTATAGCAATGTTAAGCCTGTGGAGAAGTAACCGTAGACTTTAAGGTTTAGAAATGTAATATATTAAAAATATATTAAAATAAAATACAGCAGGTTACCTTGTTCTATGCAAATTAAACCTGGAGTGTGGCTTCTGTATTAGAGACTTCACTTGCACAAAATGGTTTTCCTAGACTAAAGTGTGCCAGAAAGAATGTAGTGATAAAATGGTAGCTAAAAATCAGCTGAGTCTGAGAAACATCTAGATGAAATTGCTGCCAAAGCTTTGAGGACAAAATGATCCTAAGGCATGTTGTAGGGCAGAAATTAGCCCAAATTAAAGAAAAGAATATGACCTTTTAACATCTGTATATTTAACAAGTCTAGTTCTTATATACAATGTGCATATGTTCACTATACCCCTGCAGCAGTATATACATATACACATCTTTGCACTCTTGCCAGTTATATCTCTTACACAATAGCAAAGGTATTAATTGTCCGGTAAAATTTTCTCAAGGTTATTCGCCATGATTCACTGCATTCTGGCTAGCTTTGGTGGGCCGTGTCCCATACAATTATCTTCTCCCCCATTCTGGCCACCGTCCAACTGTTCTTTTTTTCTTGGTAACCCACTCATTTAAAAGGAAAAAAAAAAAAAAGAAAAAAAAGGAAAAATAATAAAGAAGAAAAAGAAAAAAAAAGAACAAGGGATTTAATATTGGATAAGGCATGCTCTCTATATGAAGTGCTTTATAGGTCTTCACAAGACATTACAAGCTATTGAATTCCCATCAAGGAAACCTATTTCTGTTTAATTGTGCTAAGTGCTAAGGTTTACTCTTTAGGTTTTCCGTTCTTTTCAGCTTGTGCATTGTTCCTGTGTAGGCCCCTCTGGATGTGAGTTGTGAAGTCATACTTGTCCGTGCAAAGATGCTGGCATATGCTGCACTGGAAAGGTCCACTGTCACCATGGCAACTCATATGCAAAGCATACATCACTTCATCCAGAAAGACAATGCCACAGTGCACACACTTGGTAGAAAGTTCATCTTGAGTACTTCTATCAACTTTCTCTGTTTTTACTACATTCAAGGGACCTTCATTTTTTACATTTGGTGGTGCCTTACTCTTTTCCTTGGAGGCACCATTTGCAGTTGGCCCAGGTCTGGAATGCTTTATCGCCAAATCTAGAGGAATGTCATTGTCTGATCCGACAGCTGAAAAATGAGGAGGCAGATTAAAGGTGGGATAAGGCACATAGTTTTGGCAAGGATTTGGTAGGCCAGGCACATGACTCAAGTAGTGTGGATTCCCAGGAACAGACAGCTTATATTTACTCCAGAATCTCAGCCAGTCAGCTTCACTCTGAAAGTCATTGTGTACAAACGGAAGTCCAAAAAGTGGGTACTGGTATTTTTCAATAGGGCTTCCAGGTGGTGAATAGTTTGGGTGTTTCGCAGGTCTCATGTATTTTTCTATCGGGCTGCCTCTCTCTGAGCTTCCTTTCCCTTCTGATATCGATGAACTGTTTCCTGGGTCTCCAGTACTTTCCTGAGGACTTTTTATCTGAATGTGCAAAGGTTGCATCCTTTTGTGAATATCCAGAGTTTGGCTGACCAATATTGGCTGCTGAGCAGAATGGCTTTTAGTCAATGAACCTGGGGCCTCATATTTACTGAGACTGGGAAGCTGAATTTCTCTCTGATGACCTTCAGGTAAATGATCCTCTGACCTCCTCTCTAAGGGGCTTCCATTGACTTGTTCCTCACTGCTACCCCTCTGCTGTTTGTTTAGCTGCTCAGCTTGAAGTGCCTCCGGGTTAAGGCGCTTTCTTGTTCGTCTCCTAATGATCTGCTCACCATTGTTCTGCTTAATGATGTTTAAAGGCCTGGGAGTCTGCATGGAACACACACATAATGAACAAAAGGAAAAAAGAAAGACACATTAAACAAATCTTCGAGACCACGCTCACGCAAATTTATCTTTTCTTTTGTGAAGAGCTATATTGTAAGAGTTTTAAGGGAATGACCAAATTTCAACCCAAATGCTGGTTCCTGGCCCCTCATGCTAAAAGTAAACTATGAATCGGTTTGTTTTATCAAACTAAGTCAACTGCCTAGACATACTATAACTGTTTACTTAAAAGGCACGAAGTATCCAAGCTGTCAAAGCATTTATTACCCCTTACTTCTGAAAAGTTCTGGGAGAGACGTGCTGAAAGTAGGTGCTGAGAGCTGGGGATGAGGTGGGAGATGCCCGGCCCTGTGCACTAGCGTTATTCTATGCACCATGTCACCAGAGCTGGTATYGTGCAGGGGTTTGCACAGATCACACTATGACAAGAATTGAGTAACACTTACCTTAATACCCACCCCCCTTTGACACAGATAGAAAATGCAAGCAAATACAGGGCTTGCTGACCACCACTGCTGTCACCTAGCAAAAGGGCTGCAGGTCCACTGTGGTGGTGAGTGGGGTGATGGTGGCTGGAAATGGACTAAAAAAGATGGAGAAGAAAGCCCAGGAAAACTTTTCCTATGCACCAAAAGGTCCACCTGGGACTTTGGTACCAACTCCTCCTCCTTATTCCCTACTGTATTTCTTTCTAAATGTTACTGATGTTGTGCTACTAAGTCATAAGGGAGAGAAGGCACCCCCTGAAGGTGGGAAAAATGGGTCTGTAAAGAAAAAAACATGGCGGAAGAGGCAGAGGCAAGAACCAAGTGAGGACTTCTGTTTCCATTTGCTACTTCCCCACACCAGCTGAGGGTAGGTGGCCCACTTAGATGAGAATTGAAAATACTTTTGCGTGAAGAAAAAAAGATAGTACAAGGAAGGACAGCAGCCAGGCCTCTTTGAAAGGCCCCTCAAGAGGAAGGCAACGGTATGYGAATGAAAGATGGTGCTGTAACATCGGTATGTGTTGCTCTATTGGGCAGATGTTAAAACAATAAAAACTACCTGAAAGTCATTCAGTTTGGTGTGCTGGCAGTTGCCATTTGTTTCATCCAAATGCACACATAATCCTATTTTGGTTGGAGGCCAAAAAAGTGCCCCACACAGTATTACACTTATATGTTTATTTGGAAATTTTCTTTTTAACATTGTTTTAAAGTGCAGATTAAATTTTGGTGTACAGTCAATATCCAAAACAATTTGTACCTTGAATGTAACATAATTTGTATACATTCATAAGTTTGAATATACATAAAAATAAACACAAATATAAAAATATCCAGAGCTGGAAGGGCGCTCACTCTATTATTTGTAGAGATCTAGTCTCTCTCTTGACTTGCCATCTTCCTCTCCTCTTTCACCTATTTATTTCCCTGAGGTCGGCTTATTCTTAGTGGTTAGCTACATTTTAGGCAGTGCAGCTACTTGTTAAGATTTTACTTTCTATTAAAACTTTGAATCAGAAGACATATCCACTTTGATTTAGATTTTTAGTAAGCAGAATTTAAACTTAGCAGAAAAACAGTACCTGAAACAGCCTCCTCAAAGAGATCAAAGTTGAGGAAAAATCATGTTAGATAAAATTAGAATATTTTCTATGTAAATTCTATGCAAATAAAGTTTATAGTTTGCAGAATCAATTGCCAATTAATATGCATAAGCATATACTCTTTTTTACAAGCTCAGTGGCATTTCCTCACCTTTCTATGACAAGTGTAACACTGTCATACTGACATGCTGTGTGAGATCTTACAATATTGTTGATGTTGCTCTTACTAATCTTTTATTTATACACTACAGACCATTTTTGTATGCCTTCCAGATAACCTTTCAATAGTTTGGAAATACTTTTAGTCTTACTCTTTATGCTACAGGTATGAAACCTGATAGTGGAAGTCGTTAAAAGAAACATCTTCATACCTGTGATTAAGGACCCTGACACACTTGTTTGCAGCTCTGGCTCTTCAAAGTTACATGCCATTAGGAGTTAAAGGCTGTAAGTCCAACTTAAAAATTCTTCAGCATGCAGATGACTGTACTCATCTGACTAGTCTTTAGCTGATTAAAACAGACTACTCAGTGGAGTAAAGCTACTCACATTTTCCTTATTCATAGGAGTAAGATGCAGACAGAAATATTCTGTATTCGGTTGCAACTAAAGCAGACAGAAAAGTTTAAGCTCTCTTCTTGATTTTCAGTGGGGCATTAAATTTAGAAAATAGTGGAAACATTACCAGAACTTTACTTTTAAAATGGCCTATGTCAGATCCTTAATTATATGTTGTACATAATATACTGAGTATGATCACAAAGATTTTTCTGCCATCTCCCTACCCCAAATATAGGAGTAACTTTAAAATAAATCACAAAATTCAACAAAYAGTTCATTAAATTACTGTGATTAGACATCCTAGATACCATGGAAAATTGGAGTGATCTCTCCACTAGAAGATCACGCATGTCTAATCCTAGAATAACCTGATGTAACTCCTCACTGAAGTAGTCTGAGGATATGGCCAAGGAATGACTATGGAAGAAAATCTAGTTTTCCATGACCAAGTTAGAGCTATTAAAAAATGAGGAACAGCACCACAATAATAATGGTCAAATTCATGATTCTGGGGAGACAAAGGATATACCTTTCACATATTGTGATATGTTTGCAGTGAACTGCATTTTTTTCACTAAAACTATTTTAATAATTGACCGTTGGAATATTATTACAGATTCCTTAACATAGTTGTCTTCATTAGAGGAGAGAAATGTGAAAAACCTGGCAAGTTTAATGTAAATGACCCCTAGATAGATTGAACATTTTTGAAAACATGTTGAAAAATTATTCGAGGGTATCATAGAAATGGAAATGTGACTCATAGCAGAAATCATTACCATGTTAACATTTGTCAGTCACTACCACCTAGTAGTATCTGACAGACCATAGATTTTTCTTCTTATTAAATACAAGTTAGAAAGGGACCTTAGAGATAAGTGTTTTATACACATTCTTGAGTTAATGAGGGCAGTAGTTCTAGATAGTGATAATCCAATCAAAAGGGAGCTATGAAATGTGCAAACCTACTATAGGTGAATTTTACTCAGCTGTGTAGCATAATTTAGTTTAACGGGGTGGCTCACAGAAGGGAACAGTTCTATTCCCTTGAATTTTTATCGTTTCAGACATTTACCTCATAACAGCATCATCCTAGACTCCTTAATTCAAAAACATACATGACAATTACTTAGTGTAATTTTTCATGAACAGCAGACAGGCAGACAGATAAAAGAAACTTTCATCTTTCTGGTGTCAGTCTAAAGAGCATCCCTTTGCATGGGCCTGTCTCAAAAGGTGTCCCAAAGGAGAGATTTGTTTGATTATTTCAGACTCCAACTTACAATGGAGTTGCTGTCGTACCACAGCAGTGTGGAAGCTTCATTAAATTATTTGCGTTTGTTTGGTCAAAGTTCAGTTGAAGATATTAATGTCAAATGTCCACTGAATGACAGCTTATTGCCATGCTTGAACAGTGGAGCTAAAAGATAGTGTCAGCTTCTTGCTTTCTATATGCATAAAATAAAGTTTGACATTGTATTGCTAATTATTATTGTTGGAAGCACACTAGTTTGTTCCTAGTGGTTCATAAGAATTATCGGTGCTACGTGTTTGAATTCAAAACTGATTCTTGTAGCTTTTATCTATTCAATAAGTTATACTAATAATCATGGTAAGGTCCAACACTATAGCTTAGAAAAATATATTAAAAAAGGGAAAATGGGGGCTGTGAATGGAAGTTCTACAAATAACTGGACTCAAACATCAAATTAACATTAAAAAGCCAAAATTCCCTCCTTAAAATCTTTGTGGATGCTCACCACTGATCAATTTCCTTAAATTAGATATTATATCTAGAACTTTGAGAGAACTCCAGGAAGATAATACCTTCAGCGAGACCCAGCCAAGATGCTGGCCAGAGACTGTGCATTAGTCCATCTTCTCCTGCTCAGATGCTCTCTGACTGGCTGGGTTGTTCTGAAGCTTAAAAACAGTTACTGACCTCAGAATGACAGCACATGGCAAACAGAGTTGGTGATGGCCTTGCTGCTTTCAAAAATTGGATTCCTTTTCTTTTTTATTAAGTGGGCTGGACAGAATCTTCAGTAAACAGGACTGTTATATGGCCTGTACACAAGACCAAGGGTAAAATTCACAGAAACTACTAAATGATTTAGAAGCTTATGCCTCAAACATAAAGAGAAATAGGCATAGGCACTTGGGAGTCTTAACGCATTTGAAATATAGTTTCCTAAGTGGCTTTTTTTTTTTTAAATGGAATTTCTGAAAAAAGTTTTTCAAAATACGCACTCTCAGTCACAACACAGATTTCTGATTTGGGCTCTAAGCCTAAATTGTTATGTTGCCTTGGCCAACTCCCAAAGGCTGCCTCAGTTTCTATTTCTGAAAAACAGTAACACTTTTTAACTTCATGGGGATGTTGTAAAAATGAATTAACTAGAGTCAAATCTTGGTCACCTGACTCTCCCATGTGCTTCTATTAAAGATAGCAGGGATAATATTTAACTAGTGGGTCTTAACCTAAAAGATTCTGAACATTTTGGCACTGACCCAAGGAAACACTTAAGCATGTCTTTCCTGGACCTGGACCAGAGCATTCAACATCTTTCAGGATCAAGTCAAGTGTCAATAAGATGAAAAGCAATATAGACAGTCCATGATTATGACTTATTCCCTGCCTGATCCTGAGGGATGGTGAATCTTCCCCTCATCAAGTGATGAGTGCCATCAAGTGAGTAGCTTCCTTGTTATTTCAGAATCCTCCAGCAGACTATAAGAAGTGTAGAAAAAAGAACAAAAAAACCCACCACCCCATATCTCCAGGAAATTTACTGTTAAGAATAAAGAGGGGAAGAGAAGTGAAAGAAAGCAAAAGCCACAGCAAGGGATATTTATGATATAGATGTGATGTCTAACTTTAAGAATCTTTTTTTTAAAAAAATTTTATTATGAACATGAAGGCTCTTGAATTTAGAGAGCTTTCATCACAACATATTGTATGCCTTTAAATGGAATTCCCAGAAAAGAAATAATTTTCCCCTTATTTTGTATCAAAATAATTAAATGTATCACTGGTGATCTCAAACACGTCTACCCACAGCATCCCAGCCTGTTTCATAATGAATCACATCTGATCCCAAAGTGACCATACTGCAAAACCCTGTTAGGAAATTAACTGCAGGCCAGGGAGTGGTACTAATCACACAACCAGACAAGACCACAGCTGCCCAGCTTAGCTGTATAACCCCTTTTTTTCTGAACAAACCAGTAAGTTCTTCCTACCGAGTGAAGCTTCTGGTAGAGGCCACACGCATTGCATACATATCCACCATTTGCATTCTTTCGCCAGAGAGAGGTCTTTGTGGTCAGGCAATTGGCACAAAAAACACCCGAGCCTCTACGTCTCTGAAATAGGGAAGAAAAAGAAAAAAAAAAAAAACACACAGAAAAAAAAACAGGTCAGAGGTGAGTCACATGAGCTGCAGAGTTAGGACAAATCAACACAGGAGTTTTGTCTCTAGACTGGCAACAATGACAGTATAAAACCACACTGCCCATAATGAGGTCAGGTTCAATTGTGCTTAATAGGCACCACTGATTTTCATTATAATTAACCCTAGAGTGATGGATGAGGTGTGTGAAACACCAAAGCCTTTTCAGAATAACAGCTTTAACTTTTTGAACTTCAGGTTTTGTGCATTTAATGATGGTTTCTAAACAGCAAATTCTGAAAAACCCCTCTGGAAGCTCACAGAGAACATTCTGTAAACTTCTCCTGGTTCGTCCATTGCATTGCACAACACATGATTATTTCTTTTTAGTTTGCTCGATTTTAAAGTGTGATCGGTAACAAGAATTCTGAAACACCACCACTTCAATTAATTACAGTTTGTATCTGCATCATACTAATTCCTTTAACAAAGATTATACTTCATTAATTAAATACATGATATTCAGTTCCAGTCTTTCCCACTTACTTCTGAAATCAGTATAAGCCACCATGTATTTCCCACAGCCCACTAAGAATGAGTAACCTCTACCAAACAAATAAAAGTACATTATTCTTAATGAGACCTCTTTTGAACGTCACCCGAAACCCCAGAAAACAGTGTCTCATCGATGGATAGATTTATTTATATTTATTTTATTTCAGTCAGGCAAAGAAAGGCACAGTACAACTTTCCTAAAAACAAATTGATTTTTAACCAGACTGAGCTGTGCATTCATCAGCTTTCATAACGATCCAGGAATATTTAAAAGTAGACACGTTTATGAGTATTGCTCGTTAAATTCTTTCTACAGGGTAATGATTTCATTAAACTTCTCATTTAAACAAAAGTCAGGCTGTGTTTGTGGGCACAAATACTAATAAGCAGGAAATGGAATTCTTTTGCTGAAAAGAAAATCTGAATTTCAACTCTGTTCCCTTTTTGCAAAGGAAAAAAAAATCAGTAAGAAACCTTCAGCATCTAAGATAAGAATGGGTGAGTACAGGGAAAAACAGCCTGGGTGAAAAGTAATTTTGTTATAAATTAAAAATTACTAACACTATAAGTCAAAATTTCAGGGTTTCATAAAATTTAAGTAATTTATTTAACTTTAGTCCATACTGTAGAAGACTGGTGTTCATGCCAAAAAAATACAATGGTTATAATTGTACTCTGATACATTTCAAATGGAAAGCTTTCTGCAGACATAATTTTGGCTTCAAGACTGGAACACTTTCTTGGCATTGAAAGGGCATTTGATTCATCGGGTGTTTCACAATGTATCACTAAAAAGACCTGGTGAGCAGCCAGTTCCCTATAGGGTAATTTTTCCATCCAGATGCAAGTGCTATCAGAGGCCCTCGTCAGCTAAACTAATTATGATCTTGCATTTGCTGATGCCTGCTCACTCTAACGTTCGACATCCTCCATTAATCATCAATACAAGGAAAATGAATGAAACGTAAAGAAAGGAGGGCTGGTAAGCTGCACAGCCATAAAAATCTGAAATGAGTGCAATAATTTAACAAGATTGGGGAAATGTTTTTAGTGAGCACAAAGTCAGGCTAACAATTGCCCTTTTAAACCAAGAACACAATTTCATTAGTACAGCAGGTTGTGCTACTTTCAGGTGATACAATAAAATCGAGATTGTCGTCAAGATAATCTCTCTCTCACCCCCTTACATCACCCCCTACTTTGTCTCTTAAATCAGAAGCAGTAATATACTACATTTTTCTCAATTTGACTAGGGGTAGAACTAAATGGCAGTTGATGTCCTTCAGCAAACATCTAACTAGTGTGTAGGAGATGCAGCTCACTGTGAAGGCGCACTTGCCTACTAGTAAATTGAAGCTCCCAATTCTTTTTGTGGTTGCATATCCTTGCACAGCTTCACCTGGCTGCTGAAATATTTTGCTTAAGAGTACAATAAAGCTTTCCTAAACTAACCCCAATTTGGTCCACTTGAAGGGCGAGAAGTTTCCAAGTGGAAATGACTGTGTATGGCCAGGATTCAGATACAACTGCAGAAGTGTTCCTTTCCATTCCTACTTTTTGTCTGCCAGCCTATGGCTTCTTGGTGTGGTGTATTAACCAAGTGGAGTTTTAACCTGAGTCAGTCGTCTTTCCACCCTTTCATTTCTGTTTGTGTTCCTTGAGTTTGGCAAATATCCTCTACAGAGTCATGGAAGACTTTTAAAATATATAAAGAGCGGTGTAGTTTATATGCTGCATTTGTACACACCCGAATGGTGACAGAAGGTGTAATAACACTGAAATCTTCATTGAATGCTATGGAACTAGTATATCTTTAAAACATTGACAGAAATAACTCATTTTTTCTCTTTTTTTTAAAGAAAGATCTGATTCAAACTGGACATTAGTTGCAATGAAATAATACAATGACTACAGCTGACAACAATCTACAAAATACCTAGTAATAGCTATATGTATCAAAAACCTATTTAGTACTTACAAACTATTAATCTGTTTAAAAATTCAAAGTAGTCCAGCTAAACATCCTTCCCTAAATTTAACGCAAAGTGTGTAAATTCGTCTTACATGCTGTTGTAAGTATTGCATCTTATCTTTCTTTACCTTCTCTTATTTCTGTATTAAGGACCTTACAGGATAATTAACAATTATTATTCCCCTACCTAAGTGTTCCAACATAGATTACATATACTAATGAATTAACAATCAAACCACCTCTGGAAAAACTTAAATGCTGTTACTTTGTTGAGCTTTTTGGTTATGAAACAGCTTTTTATAGTGGGGACATACAACTATAGAATGATGTCCTGGGGCGAAACAGGACTGTTGCAGAATTGGACTAAATATTCTTGACTCCCAGATCTTGTCAAAATACACATGAGAAATTTTGATGATGTCTGCAGGAAAAAAAAAGGAGGCTGCTTTTGAAAGCCTACAATACCTGTAGTCCTCTTCTCTTAAACCAATACCGTTTCTTAAAAAAAGAACAAAAACCTAGGCCTTTACTTCCCATATACCAAGTTTTATAGAAGTTATTGGCCAACTGAAATTGTCTAAATGTTTTTTGTGTGCTAAATTTTATTTAGTGATGATCCTTCTACTGTTAGTGATGATACTTCCTCTGCATGAGTCTGTTTGACTTTGCATACTCAGTGTTTGTACCAGTCAATAATAATGGCAAATATTGCTGATTTTCTGGGTAGTCTCGCAAAGGAACAGGCACTTGAGCTCCAATCCAGCAAAGACTGTGCAACAGCTATGGCCCACAGCCTCCATAAAACCCAGCCATGCGCTCAAGTGCTCTGCTAAGCAACACCCTAGCCAGCATTTTCAAGAAATATGTTATGGAACCTTTTGCTCTTTTTCAAATGTGAACATATACTTATCATAGTAAAATAATCTCTTAAGATCAGCCTAGAAAAAGTAAGTCGACATAACTAGTCATAGGAGGGTTTGAGCAACAGATAAAAAGGTTTCAGTCTGTGATCAATGCCACTAGCACTAACTGGAGTTATCCATGAAAATTTCCCATACAACCTTGGAAGAATAAGCCAAAAGGGTCTAAATAACTAAAATATGTATCTACCAAGTCAAGCTTTAATCATCTGGAGCCTTATAACCACTACATTACAATCCCAAATCCTGAAGGGGCCAGTGCAGTGAAGAGCCCGTCTCTATTTCCATTCCAGTTCCTAGGTCTGGGCGTCTAATATCACGGTTGTCTCAAATCACATTGGGCTGAAACTTGGCGCATGATTTTGTCAGCCCAGATGTAATTTTTTTTTTTTTATTCCTTTTCTTTTTTGGTACTGAAAACTTTATTTAAATCAGTTCAGCTGTTTATAATTTGAAGATTGGCCAAAACTGGGGGGGTTGGGAGCAGAGGGGATTTCAAGTTTTTCAGATAACTTTCTAACAAATCTACAGTCATAGTGGCTTTGCTCTGGGGAAAAAAAGTATGCACACATTTTAGTATTTTAGTAGTAGCAAAGCAACAAGTGGATTATTATTTTTATGTAGCTAAGCTATGAAAGTTTGTAATTATTCACTGAACATGTATTGCAGATCTCTCTACTGTTTTCCCTCAGTAAGAACCATGCTGGAAGCATGTAATTGCATAACAACCCTTGATATGCAGAGTATTTACTCACATTTTTTATGGTTTCATATCTTGACCGTTTCAAATTGAACAAGTCTGAAATTTGGTATACACATCGTCAAGCCCCAATGCCTAATTTTTTTTTAACTCCTTAAATGATTTGCACTAGTTACCAATATTTCACTGAAACAAGGAAATTATTAGTAGTGCTTTCTGCCAAGCAATGAAACAGCAGAGAATACCATAACTTGTAATTCATTCAGGCACCTTGACAGGATCAGGCCCTTGTTTTTCATAAAAMCTGCTTTAGATTTAAAAAAAGATGACTCTACAGTTCACATGATTTCAAACTTTGTAGCCATGTAGAAGCATCATTACACTACACAGTTATACAAAATGTATTTAAAAATGTACTGAACTTTCCGTTATTATTTCAATTGAACTTAATGTAGCGAAATCTATATTGTAAAAGCACAGCCAAAAACACTGCTCAGGAACTGTGGCTTTTTAGCTAGCTAGACTAAGCAAYGGTGCCTGACACTCTGCTAGTGCCAAATACATCCTGTTTTCAAAATTTCTGCCAGAAGATGCTTTTAGAAACTCAAATAGGCTCCACAAGTGTCAGCCAAGCATTTTTCTTACATCACCCTCTTGGTTTGGACACAACAAAACTTGTCTTTTTGCTGATTACTTCCCCATCGCAAAACGACGATACGATGAAGCCTGGTTGGATTTTTTGACCATCTCTGGCTTTCCTACYGTGCCAGAAACGGAGCACGTTGTAATCGCGGCTCCAGAACACGAGGTGCAGAGACATCATAAATGTTACCCAAGAATAAGCATATGCCTGACCTATTTCCAGCAACAAYGTTGGGGACTACAACCATACATGCCTCATTGATTGAAAAAAAAAGGCAAAACGCTGGCTCTGGATGCTATCTGGCAACACGGGAGGTCCAAAAGGGAAGCGCCAGGAAACCTGCATGTGCTGCGTTCAGCATGAGCCAGGTGACCCGCTGCGGAGAGGATCAATTCTAAACAGCTGGTCTCATACCTGTCATCGTCGGGCTGCTACCACACGGTTCAGAAAAATAGTGTACTGCACTCATGGTTACATCTGTGTAGGTTGCGTTCGCACTACTGTGAGTATTTAGGAGTTTCTTGTTTCACACCTGCTAGGTCTTTCCAGGTATTGTCCTCCTTATGTGAGGAGGTATTCAGTTCTCTGAGCTTGGGTGAGACTCAGATTAATTGCAGTTTGAAACCTGGGCAGCAAGGCAGCATCTGGATGTTGGAGTAAGCGCTACTTTCTGATGTTTAGGATGGGAAAAGAATCCTTCAGCCCTCATTTCTTTTGGCTGCAGAGGCACTTGGACCTTTCTGAATGTGTTTAATCAAAACTGCTTTCTCTCAACTATGAAAACAGCCACAACTATGTCCCTGTAAAGTTTCACATTTTAAAATTTTAGTTGCTTTTGCTGTAACTATGTCTAAATTAAAAAGAAAGTAATTGGATTTTTTTCCCTTTATAACTTGGACAGCTTTCAGGAATAGATCAGGCACAGCAAATCTTCGGCCCCAAAGCATAAGTTGTCAGAAAAAGCGAAACACATAAAGCAGAGTGTTAAAGCAGAAGTTGTTTTCAACCTTAACTATGAGTTAACAGATGCCTCTTGAAGTCAATTTAATGTGCCAAATCCAAACTCTTCATCTAAGACATTTTCAAGAACAATTACATTAAAGAGCTGTATTTGAAAGACGCATAAGAAAGAGGTTAGGAAATGCAAGGTAGGAAGAAAGTAAAAATGCCAAGAGGAAAGTTAAAATTACACACCTAATTCATATAAAAAGTTTAGTGGAATTTTTAATGCTCTATTGTGACAGCATCTTTTTACAATATATGCTGTATTACAAACTTTTAATGAGAGGAATCAGGGGGTTTTTAGAGAGGGGAAAAAAAGCAGACAGTAAATTAAACATTACTAGTAGGGCAGCCTTTCAGAATCCCACCCCTGATCCCTTAGGGAGAGTAAATATTTTAATGTGCATGTAAACGGCAATTATTTTTTATCAGCAACAAAATTGCAGATGAGTAGATTTTGTCCCAGCATTTGTAGCATTCTCCTGCATTTGTAAAGCTACCTTAGAGACAACAGCATTCCCTACTCAAAAAAAAACCCAGCCCAAAAAACAAGCAGCAAACTAGAGTCTCTTTGTGTCTTACTAAGCAAGAATAATTTAGTAAGATATTAGTTTAGGATGTCCTGATTGCTACCAAAGTAAAACAAGGGCTGGCCAAAATAAATGATTAAATTAAGAAAAACATAGCTATGCAAAGAAGCCACTAAATCACTTGCTGTTGGATCCCTTCACRGCCGTCACCTCCTCATCTTTTTTTCCTCCCCCAAGCTACAGCTGACCCCACCTTCGCCACTGCACCGGAAGGGAACCGGCTTCGGACACCCACCTTCAGCCAGAGCCTGAGCTCCACAGGCAGGAATTTACCATCGCTTTAATCACCCGTTAAGAGCCATATGTAACTATGGGATCACATAAATAATCACAATACACATTACAATGACTTATTAATTTTCATTCATGTGAGCATTTATTGGTGAAAATTACATAGTTCACAGTGTATCTCCTTGTTAATCTAAACAGGGATGGAAGGTAATTTCACAGTTTCCCCCTCAAGATCTGCAGTGGCACAAATATGAAACAATAAAACTTTTTCTGCAGGTTAGACTTCCTTGCCACAGTTAGCGGTAGCTGATTTTTAAACACTGTGTGTCAAAAATATATGTCATCTTCTCTTGGGCCAAATACGTATACACAGACTAAATACATACACATATATATATTTATGGCATGAGGCATTTGTAATGAACACCGAGAAATATTTTCTGGTAGAATTATATGTTAGTCTGGTTTGCAAAGAGTTAAATATTTACTTAATCATTCTATACAGAGTATGATTTCTTAGAAAGCAGTTTCCTTCAACCGTTTTTTACTAGATATAACATATTTTTAAGGTCTTATCCTTCAACTTGCACAAGCTGATCATCCTTAAATCTCTTCCAGTGCCTTAAACAGCAGCTACCACACTGTGATATGATCTCGCTTCTGGTGTATTTTGCCACTGACTACTAGCAGTACAACACAGACCTCCACAGAGGCAACCCGAAAATTAATTTAAAAAGTTTTATTAATACCAATTGCAAAAAAAAAAAAAAAAGGCAACCTGGAAACCTGCATTTCCCGCACAATAATGATGTCATTTTGCAGCAACTGAAACCTATTCAAGAGGAATAGAAATTCTGTCTCCAATAATTCACCGAGTCAATTACACAGGAAAGTACTGTAATGGGCTGTCCCCCGTCAAACAGCTCACGTACACGACTTCCTTCTCAATTACCAACTTGTCTGCATTGCCATCTGTAAAAACGAATGCATACCTTGTGCTGCCAGTTTCTGCTCTTGCACTTACATTAGTGGAACTGGCTGCAGCTGCTCAAGAAGAAAGCCCTGATTGTCTTTGTTTTCCCCCAATGTAGCACCATTTTTCTCCCTTCCTCCTGTACAATGACTCAAGGTAACGTGTTATCTCTGCTGAGGTGTGCCCGTGAGTATTAAACTACAATCTGCCTAAATTTGTGCCCTGTTTTCTTTTTGCAGTTTATCACCTAACACAGTAAAAAGCTGCCAGCAGCATCTCTCAGCATCTTCACCAGAATTATGTTTAGTATCGCAACAGGTTTTATCAGTCCTTTTTAGTAACCGCTGTAAAAATTGCTAAGTTTCTGGCTAAACTTCTTCCCACTTTTCTAAAACAACTTGACCACTCAGGCAATTTTTAAAAAGTACTTATATGAAGCAATCAAAAATAAGATTAATAAAAGAAGTAAAATTTAGGAATACTACTATTCCTTATAAAAAATGGTAAGGTAGATGCATTAGTGTGCATAAGCAGGACAGAGAGAGCCTGGTTTGGGAACTGCGATCCTCGCCCCTAAATGATATAAACCTTCCTCCACCAGCACTTCGCTGAAATAGATTCACGCAGCAGCTCTGATGCTGAACGGCTGCCTGAAAACTCAGCGCTCGTACACACAGATTGCTGCTCCTTTCCGAACGCCGTGCGCTTTCAAGAGAGCTCAGCCGTTGTTAGAGAACAATTCTAAGTCATTATGAGCCTCTTCCATTTTTTCAAATTAGAAACAAAACATAAATGGTATAAAATGTACAAAATTAGACTCCTTCTGATCAGTAACTGGATAAAAGTAGAACCCTCAGAACTAAGCACAGTGAAAGAGACATCGAGAAAACTGGAAATGCTTCTGACTCTTTCATTTCTTGGCATAAGGCAGAAATATCCAAGCCCTGCTGTCTCAAACTGGGAATCTAAATCAATAGTTAGACTTTGCTATAAACAGACTCACTTTCTGAGATAAAGAGCCAGTTATGAAGGCGCCTAAACATGGAATTAGGTGCTTAAGTTTAGGCATCAATACCAGAGGATTTATGTTCAAGAAGGCACCCCATGTATCCCTTCTTTCATGAAGTACTCTCTCTCATCAAATGAACAGACAAAAATGGAGCAAAGATACATCCATATTTCCTTAAACACCCCTAACTTTGACATGGTAGAAGAACCAGAGTGCATTTGCAGATCTCAGCTAAGAGCCAATATGTAACTCTACATGTGATAGTAATTGAGGGTCCCAATCCCACAAGTGCTCTGCTGTAAGCGTGAGCACAAAGCTGCTGGAGTTCTCAGCTTCTGGCATCTGTTCCCACTTCCACAGAAATCAGATGGGCAAAATTAAGTTTTGAGGAAAAAAAAATCACAGACATTTAAAAAACATTCCCTGACCTTATTAAAGTCCACGTGATCTCTATTTATATAGAAAATGGCTCAGAAAGCCAGCAGCTGAGAGGAGGAACTCTCATTTGTAGATTTTGGCTGAGGGCTGCCAAAACCAGCAGGGGAAAGGCTCCTCAGGGGTAAAAATTTCAAAAGCCATTAAGTGTCTTAGAAGCCTCAGTCCCACTGCCTTTTGATCACCTACATCCTCCCAAATTTGCACCCCAAATCTGGAAACTACACTGGAAGAATAATTTCTAATTCAAAGTTACAAAATGAGGATCTAAAGTTTTCATAGAAGTCTTCAGGACTCAGAGAGGAAATGTCAATTAGGTGTCTACTTCTCGGTGAAAACCAGTAGGGTAACATTTACCTCTTACTTGTACTTTAAAAAAATTCCCCCTAGGACCATTAATTTTAATTAAAGAAAAAATATAACAAGAAAACATTTCACATGGGTAGTTATAGCTTATGTACTTCTTCAGGAACTGAAGTAACTATAATTTGAGTCTCATGCAGTCCCCTTGAGACAGCTGTTACTAGGGTGGGATCCAAAGCGGACTATGTCCACCTATTATTTTCAATACGCTTGGGACTGCAGTCCAACTGCAGATCTTGTTACATGCTGTTGCTAGAATGGCTTCCATTCAGAAAAATCAACATCTGCCAACCCATACCACACAATTACCATAGTTATTTCCTATTGTGAGCTTAGGGAGAAACTGTGGTATCCCAGATACCACGGTGTGGTAAATATTGAAAAGTAGTGGCCTTTTTATAATGGACATTTTCATCTAATCCAATCCATTCCAAACACTTCCAGATAACAAGACAATAAGGCAGAGTCTGTGTGTAAGTGGTTGGTTCTAACATAATCATCTTATTCTGTCCTGTGATCCCACTTTCAGCAAAAATATTTGATGGCTTCCTTTTTGATAGCTTTAGGAAGTAAGAATGGACTAGAGCTGTGATCAACCCCTACAGCCATCTAGGGAGGCATCTCCTGAAAAAGAAAAGGGAAAAAAAAAAGAAGGGAAAAAAAAAGAAGAAACACATTCCCTCCCCTTATTTGTATTTTTTAAAGCTAACCCATCTAAAAGTGCCATCAGCCTCCCAGGCTGCATTAGGCAGAGCATTGCCAGCAGGCTGAGGGAGGTGATCCTTCCCTCTGCTCAGCCCTGGTGAGGCCACACCTGCGATGCTGTGTCCAGTGCTGGGCTCCCCAGTACAAGAAAAACATTGATGTACTGGAGAGAGTCCAATGAAGGGCCACAAAGATGATCAAGGGCCTCAGTCATCTGTCATACAAGGAGAGATGAGAGAGCTGGGACYGTGCAGCCTGTAGAAGAGAAGGCTCAGGGGGATCTTATCAAGATTTACCTGATGGGGGAAGTAAAGAAGATGGAGGCAGGCTCTTCTCAGTGGTGCCCAGTGAGAGGACAAGAGGCAAAGGCACAAATTGAAATTTAAGAAATTCCATGTGAACATAAGGGAAAAGCTTTTTTACTGTGAGGGTGCTTGAACACAGGAACAGGTTGCCCAGAGGGGCTGTGGAGTCTCTGTCCTTAGAGATACGCAAAATCTGATGGGACACAGCCCTGAGCACCCTGCTCTGGCTGACCTTGCTCCGAGCAGCGGGGTTGGACTAGATGACCTTCCAGACTCAATGATTCTGTGAAGCTTTCTTCAGTGAGAGACTGTAGATTGCTTGTCACTTTTTTTGTTCTATTAATTTCTATCAATTTTAGCCTTAAATCCTATTCATTTGCCTTGAAAAAAACTATTTTAAATTTAACGGCTATAAAAGTATTAATTAAAATAGACCAACATCCAGACTGAATGTTACAGATTGCAATCTGTAAAACTGTACAGCTACTAAAAATGGAGAAACCTACTTTTAAATTCCACCGTAAATAATTTCAGAATGTTTGAGGAACTGAATGAAGTATCTAATGTAGGTTTTCCAAAAATTATTCTCTGCTTGCTCTTTCCTATCAAGATCCTAATGCCTACTTGTAAATGAGACTCAATATAGAGTGTTGTATAGTTTTCCTTAAAAATACCATTAAGATGAGAAGGAGAAGAGAACAACTGTTCTACATTTTGGAGACATTTCTCCTTAAATAGTGTTTATGTACTGCAAGCATCCCTTCCATAAACAAACCAGGTCTTTGGAACAAGTGAACACAATCTCTGAAGAATCTTTACCAGCTTCTATTTCTGGTACATGATGCACTGAGAATTTTAGGCCAACATGGGCATATGGTCTCCTAGTTTGATAGGAAACATTTCATGGAATTCAAGACAGAGCCACAGCATAATGACCGGAGACCTTAAGATCTGTGATATAACACAAGGTTGAAAAAGAAAAAAGAAGGAAAGGAAAGGGGAAAGGAAAGGGGAAAGGAAAGGGGAAAGGGGAAAGGGGAAAGGGGAAAGGAAAGGGGAAAGGGGAAAGGGGAAAGGAAAAGGGAGGGAAGGGAAGGGAAGGGAAGGGAAGGGAAGGGAAGGGAAGGGAAGGGAAGGGAAGAAGGAAAGGAAAGGAAAGGAAAGGAAAGGAAAGGAAAGGAAAGGAAAGGAAAGGAAAGGAAAGGAAA
>JASVER010000004.1:4658718-4667338 GCA_030449065.1 Oceanodroma leucorhoa | reverse complement strand
GAAAAGAAAAGAAAAGAAAAGAAAAGAAAAGAAAAGAAAAGAAAAGAAAAGAAAAGAAAAGAAAAGAAAAGAAAAGAAAAGAAAAGAAAAGAAAAACAAGTGTTTCCTGATACAATACTAGAGGCAGTAGGAGCATATAAAAGCACAAGGAAAAGGAAAGTCATGGTAACCGGTGTGCACAAAGGAATGCTCTGAATCCCTTATTAATCAAGCTTAACCTCATTAACTAAACTGCCTTAACCTCTTCTTTTTTTTTTTTTTTTTTTAGAAGAATCACCCAGTAGGGAAATCAATTTTTTTAAAAAAAACCCAAATAATAAACAATATTTATCTTAATAACATTGATGCAGGATTTGTGGCTTTTCTGCCTTTGCAGTCCTAGAAAGCAGTATGCCCTCCGTACTTTCCATACTCATTCACATCTGCACAGAGAGAATACTGTAACTGCACAGCAGTACTTCCAGTGTCCCCAGTCTAATTTTTCTCTTACCTTTAAGGAAGTGGATCTTAAATTGCTTAAGACACCAGCTTCAAAATCTGCATTGTCAGAATCACTCCTACAGATTGCATTTCACCGGAGGAATTGTTTCTAATGCAAGTGGCAGGGTGAGCTTACTGCTGGGGGCAGTCATTCTCTTAAATGGCACGAGCCTGACAAGAGCAGTATGAGAGAAACACATAACTTAGTGGGGTTTTCCATCACGAGTTCTGCACGGCGAGGGAGAAAGGTACCCACCCTGTTACATACTCAGCCTTTAGTTCAGAGCGCTGCAAAGGACTAGAAAAGAGCATTCAAGAAATCAAGCACCAGGCTGGAAGGAGAGGCATGGTGAAAACCCTACTGCAAGCCCACAGTTAACTTATTTTTTGCATCCTTCGGAGGCTTCTTAAATGAAGCTGACTGCGCAGGAATGTCTTGTAAAACAAGCCCTCCGCTTCCTTTCTAAAGTGGTGTCAGCGAAACATCTCCACAGTCTCGCTCGTAGGCAGCTGTGGCTGCACCCATGTTGTAACTGGAGAGGCAAAGACCATTGGGTTGCCTGAAAGTCTTCACGCGTTTGTGCAGACCTAGGGCATGGGCTCAGAAAGGCACTGTTTGGTCCTGTTCTACCGATCAATACATCAGACTTTGCTATTTAGGCAAAAAATGTCAGGAAACCATTTCCCTTTTACCTTCCACCTGCTAGTATCACAATTCATCTGATTTTGAAACAAGCCTCTAGAAGGCCGACGTACACAACCTTGAAGTAAAAAGAAACCTTTAAATTTAGACATGCTGTACAAAATCATAGCTGCTACTTGCTCACAGGCTATATTCAAAATCTTTAGGAGTGAGAAGGAAAAAGACGTACACCAGAAAGGAGCACATTTATAATGACATGCCTTTTCTCTACGAGAAAAAAAAATAATCTTCTATTTCATCGGCATCTTTGCCAAAAGCCCTCTTTCAGGAATTGAAAAGAGAAGGACCTTTATTTCCTACATATATTTTATAGGAAACATTTTTTGGTTCTGTGTCATGGACTAGGATTTCACACCTTAGTGGCTAGTCGTATGGAAATGGACATGGCTGTGGAAACTTCATGGCTGTGAAACCCTGATAGTAAAATCAGCAGGAAGATGAGGAAGGTGTGGGGAACACTGACTGATTCATGCGGTAACAACCTCTGGAGCCTTTGAGGAGATTTTGGGATGGCTGCCAATGCTACCTGTCTATGACCAGCATCCTGGACCCTCTAAAGCAGGCTTTAAATCTGGGCATGATACAGAGGGAGTATTGCTCTTTTGAATAATGCCCAAATATGTAATGGATGTGACATGTATGGAGTTTTATAAGGAAAGACCTTTCCAAAATCAGGTTGCAATTACCAATGAGTTATACCTCCCAGAAATAATTCCTAAAATATAAATACCAGGCCCTGTTTCCTTTATTAATAGCAGTCTGAGTTAATGAGGGAACAACTTCCAGAAGTTCCTATAGAGCAGTGCAAAACTAAGCATCTTAGCTACGACATTCAACAAATCAGTGTTTTGCAACTAACTCTTCCTTTGCCAAATCAAAGAACAAATCCTCTCCTATTTCATACCCAGGATAACTCCACCTATTGCATAAAGCACAAGGAGAGCAGAAGATGGTAGAACACTTACAGAGCTAGCACTGATTTGATGCCCATCTGTTTTAGACATAGAAGAAGAAGAAGAAGAAGAAGAAAAAAAAGATGATAAAAAACTGACTGACTGAGCTTGGCTTTCGCTATGGTAAGGGTAATTCTTGGCTGATTTTACTATGGCCTTGACATCCACTTTCAGAGTCCTGGCATATGCGTGGCAGAATCAGGGCAGACATGGTAGACTTATCTTGAAGATGGCCTATATAATTTTGCATTTCAGGAACAATAGCCCTAGCACCATAGCACATATTGCATGCACAGCCAGGGCTGTGATTTCTACTACATTTCAGTGATTAACGGCCTCGCCATGGAATACAAGTTTCCTACAGAATGTTGCAATCTCCCTACAAATTTGGCCTTGTCTGCTATTTACTGGCAGGTTGTAGGAGCACTGAAAGATCGGCATTGCTCAAAGGACTGGGTGCAGTCCCAGGTACAGAGGCGAAGGGCAACGAAGCAGCTGGGCAGCGCTGAGCGCAGCCAGGCTGGGTGGTAACAGTCACCTGCAGTCACTAGAGGGTACTGTGAGGGCACCTAAAGGGTGCTGCTCCCCTGGCAGGGGGCAAAGGAAAACACTGGGAAACCCTACCATAGGCAACATCACTCGACAACCGGAATGAACTATTTTGAAGACGGATCTGCCTTAAAAACGCCTAATCTCAGTCCTGATTTCGAAGCGTTCCTGCGGGAAGTATTTGCACACACACACATGCCACCAATAAGCCAAGCAACTCACGCCTTTATGGTTCATTTTTAAATCCAGTGCAGCCTGTGGATCATGAGTCACGCAGTCCCTTCTTACGCAAAAGGCCAAACAGCTACAGAGAGAAGAGCGAGAATGAAATTCCTATGGTTTTAACAACCGTTACTCATAGAAGGCAAGATGGGGATCCCCTTGTTTATGCGCAGCGTCACGTACGATTACAGGGCTATTTAAGCAGTAAGGTAGTACAAAAATGAGAGAAAGAATCTCGGCATCTGACTTTCGAAGACATCACTATGTTCATTAGTGAAGCAATGGAAAAAATTAGCAATCATCTAGTGAAAGGATCTTAGCCACTACTTCTGAGTTTAGCCATTAAACACGGCTATCCCGCATAGAGTAAATAACTGCCAGGAAATCTACTGCACATACTTCGATATTCTGGTATTTTTAAAACACACAACCCTTTTCATGCATGAATATCCCTTAATGTGTCTGCCGGAGTTTCTGTGCTTTGCACGGACTAGCAAGAAGGGATGTTGGATGATGCTTGCGTTATGCTCTTAAGTTCTACCAGATTTCAATAATAATTCTGATCAACCAGTGCATTCCAGACTTTATTGCCCATCTTTCTTTTTCCATTTCTTCCATCAACCAACCAGTTAATAAGAAAATAGGAAGAAAATGTGTGTGCAATGGATAGCACAGCATTCCAATGAGACACAGAAGTGGACAAATAATAGAATAGTTGGAATATCAAGCAAAAATGTTAACATTAACTAGGTTTACTTTTCACTCTATTTAAATACAAAAATTTAAAGTAAGAAGTTTCTGTATTTTAGTCTCAGCCAATTTTGGGCCACACTGAATGTTAAATAAACTATTATTTAATCAAATACAGGCATATTAGTCTCACTCCTGCTGACAACTTCAATTAGAATATTTTTGCTTCATACAAAAAAAAGAAAAAAGAAAAAGCTCATGATCTTTAAACTACTATGGCTTCTGCACAACATCTGGTTACAATTTTTTATATATTCAACCATCAAACTTCTATCTCCACAAAACAGTTTACTCAAGATTTGTTTTAATTATCCTGCATTGCAAGCTTCATATGGCTTTGAAAAGGGGGTGAAAGGATCGCTCAYGATGCAGACAGATGCAAACTGAAAAGGACTGTACATTGAAAGATGCTTTTGAAACAATTTTTAAAAATGAAAAAATCCTTTCTACCATTGCCAGGAAACAAGTGCTACTTTAACTGTTTCATTACACAATACATCTTGGCTTGTTCATTAGCAATTTTAATGTTTTTTTGGTTGGATTCTAGAATTAAGGCAATCTTAGCACTTTCATCGGAGCCATACAAGTTGCAAATACGTATTTTCTCTTTTTCTCGCTAATGCCACAGTGGGAACACTATATTTCTAAAAGTGCTAGTTTAAAACAGAAAACATAGCAAAGAAAGCATCTGAATGTGATAAAGCAGAAATAAAAAAGAATTTTATAGCAGCACAGAAAAGCCTTGCTCACACAAAAAAACCCCAAAAAACCTTGTACTGAATTTTAAGCATGGAAGAGATCTAATTTATTTTCATAAGCCTATTCACCTGTGTAAAGTTAAGCACATCCGTAAGCTTTTGCAAGATTGGACCTAAGACAAAAATTAAGAAAATGCCTGGGGTTCTGGTTTTATTAAATGTTAGAGCCTCAGTCAGCCAGAGAGACATAACTGTATTTTTCTTAAATGAGTCTTGGGGTGCTACACCAAATCAATGAGTCATCACTACAGATAGAAACTGTTTGTCTTGACATGGTGGAAACATTGTAAACTTTGGAGGATATGAAACTTCTTATTCATTTATTTGCATTACATATATGGATTAATGGGAAAGCATTATGGAAAGTTATTATTTATTTTATGAGGTAACTGCTTTGAAATCCAGTAAATGAAACTCCTTCTTCCTGTTTTTCAGTCAGTCAGCACCCATCATTCCAAGATAGGACATTCAAGGAAACTTCAGGGTTTCTTCTGGAGGTTTATTCTTATGCAAAGCATGGATTAGCTTAGACATGGAATGTCATCTTTCAAGACTTCTTTTTTTTTTCTTTAAAGATGCTCCAAAGAAGCCAGCAGAAGGTATAGCTGCAAACCCACAACTTATAACCATGGTCGACTTATAAACGGTTGAGCTTCACTGGCTCCAATTCCCAGACAGAAACTCTCAAGTTTGGTGCTGGAGCAATATGTGCAGCTCTTTTAAAATTTATTTTTAATGAGGAAATTTCATTTGTATATTAAAGAGGGCTTGAAGAGATGATTTTATTTTGATTCTGTGAGATATTCTGCTATTAACCCCATGATACAGTCATGTCTCTGAATCTGTGACCACCAGCCACCAATGGGTCAACACACGCATGAAAAAAAACCAGCAACATTTTTCAATCCATGGCCAACCATACTAAAATGAGTCTAGCCCCTGGAGCCTACTTAATTAGTCAGGAGGACCTCTGAGCAGGCTGTCTCACTAAACGCTGGGCACTGCCTCCATTGGGACTGACAGAACTGCTGAAACAGTTTCCCTCTGTTACAGCAATATTTGACACTTTGCTTGCAACCAGAAACAGGAAAATGTGGAAGAATGCAAAACTCTAACAACATGCAAATTGCTGATAAAAAGTCACTGTTTTTTTACAAAGTCTTGGTTGGCACAGAGGATGATGACGGCGATGAAGCTTTATTTTATCTGAACCAGCCTTTCATCCTCAGGTTCAAAGTCTCGCGGTTACACCAAAGATGTGACTGTTCCCCCCGGGTTACAGTTACCATCTCAGCTTATCAGCAAAAAGGACTTGCTGGGTTCATGGTGATTAAAGTGAGGAAATATGAATTGTCACTATCCTCACTGACACAGCCTGCGAACAAAGGGCTTCGGTATTCACTGCCATCTTCTATTTCAGGTATGAAGAGCATGAACGAGACTCAGAACAAAAGGAAGCCGTCAGTCAAGCCTTCTTTGCATGCCCACCCTGCACACACAATCCCCAGTAACAATCCCAAGGTACATTTGCAGTGTGGTGGGAATTCAGACACGCGATTTTGATTAATGTTAATGCAAGTCGTGTGGCCAAATCCCTGTACACTACTTTGAGAGTTTATTCTAAAATCGAAATATAATTAAGGTTGCAACACAAACCAAATAAGGCAAGGAAATGACACTTCATTAGTAACCTATTCATTACGAGTACCATAGGTAACCTGTTGCAACAGTGTGGTACTATAATAAAATGTTTTAAGTGTTTATATACCACCATTGTTAACTGGCTAGGAAACTATGGTAAAGACATCCAGACACACTAAAAAAAAAGGTTCGCTGCTGCAACTACATAAATTACTTCTTTAGGTTATTTAGTTGTGGTATTGCATCGGAAGATTTTGAGTTCTCTTCCCAGTGACACTTGGAGACCGGCACATTTGTTCTCTTTGTAAATTTATACTAATGAGCAGTCGTGCATCATACAGCAGACTGTAAATACAGGAGAAGAGGAGCTGAAGGGAGTAGGAATGCATACGAGGAGTTTCTGTTTAGTCAAGCTGATAGGTAACAGATAAATGATCTAAAGATTGTTTTCAGTTGTCCCTCCTGCAGAAAGCTATATTCCAGATCTTTATAATTGTGAATGCTGACCGGGAAGTCTATAGTGAGAAAAGGTATCATGCATGAGAAAAGGTCCTGTGTCCCTGGCACTGCTTTTGCTCATTTCTGTGGTCATTCCCTTATTCTCATTCTGCAGAAAACTGCCAAGCCAGTTTTTTTTCTTATTATTATTCCTGGGGACTGTGGGCTAAGGTTTTTCATCTTCTTCTCCATCATGCAAAAGGCTGTGGAAAGAGGAGTTCTCTAAACTTTCTCATGGAGGCAACAGTAGCCTTTTTACTGAAGATCAGTAGAAGCTATTTAAGAAGCTAATGGCTGTGGACAATAATCTGCAAAAAACTACCTTTCCCATCTTCGTAGTGTAGAAAGAAGAGAGTGGTTTTGTGTATGTACATGTGTGCGTGAAGGATGGAGGGGAAAGAGGAAGAGGGTACTGACAGCAGCGAGTCAGCTGTGCTTTACCAAAGAAAGAGATCTTACAGTAGCAAGTGGGCAACGGGTCTATCTGAGATCGAGCAACTTTCCATATCATCACTAAAAGCAAATGAGATTAAAGACACAAAATACAATTCAGTCCTTCATGTAAGATTTAGGATTATTATTGTAGATCTCAGGTATTTTGTGCTGGCATTCTGGACATGTAATATTGTTGCTAGCAGTAAATTCAAAGCTCTGAACATACGTATTGCAAAACAAAATCTGAGAAAAAGACCTGGTGCTTAATGGAAAAAATATCTGGGCAATAAGTGTTGAAAATTATTACACATCTATTCACTATACTCCTTGCCATATTTCTAGCAAGTTCAGAATTGCAGGTTCGGATTGCACGCTGCTAAGATAAATTCGACTCGCAGTACGTAATCTGACTTTATAAGCACATTTGGTAGGCTAACATGAAATGCACAAGTTCACTAAAATGACCTAAATGATGAAGTAGGTTTTTCCTTTTAAAAAGTTACTGAGCATGACTCATATAGATAGGTTTTTCTTTAACGTTATATTCTCTTTAAAAGTGGATTAGAGGTATACTGTCTTTTGACTTAGTGCAAGAAGCAGGAGCGTGCAGAGAGCTCAGAGGATGCCATTTTTTCCCTCTAACATAAAAAGATGTGTGAAGTTACTATGGCTCTTCAAAACAGCCTAGTAATTGAGCCTGGTTATGGTCTCATTAATGTGCAAGTTTCATTTGTCACCTTCTTTCTTTGTGGATTATGTGCATTGATTCATCAAGACTTGTGACACCTGGTTTTCATTTGCTCTGTTCAGTGCTTCTTTTCTAATCAGTTTGTACTGGATTGGTGCAAGAAACGGTCTGAAAGTGAATTGCACTAGCCTCCTGAAACTAGAAATAAGACAATTTCAGCTTTTTTGTTAATTTACAGTTAAATGCCTTTTCACTCTCTTTTCATGCTCTTTGCATGCTTTTCTTTAAAGTACGTTTAATAACATGCTTGCTGCAGCTACTCATAACATAAAAGGAGCAAACGAAACAATGTACACTTAACTGGGGAGATGTAGGTGTCTAGTACTAAAGTTCATTATTACAAAAAGTAATTGATTTTAATTCATGTAAATGTAAGTGACAAGAATAACACAGGCAAGGTTTTTTCTTGCTGAACTACAATATCCTTGTTAAGTTGTACAGTTTAATAATGAGATGTTCTCATATGATTTGCCTCTGCCTTCCTTTTTACTTTGCTTTTCTAAAATATGTATCACTTCAAATATTTCCATTCCGCGTGTCACTGGCAAATGCCAAAAATAGAGAAAGAGAGATCTGATAAAGATAAAGCATGACAAAAGTTTCACGGATAATTGCCTTCACATATCCAGTTCAGCTCTCATCTCTCCTAATTAGCCTCATTACCATACCTTAAGACAGACCAGCAGTCACTCAAACTCCCTGTTTTTTCTGTCAAAACTATTGCTGACAGGCAAATGGACAACACATGCACTGAGTGAGTCTATTCTAGACTATTCTTTTACAAGACTAGCCTCCAGCAGAAAACACAAAACAATAGGTCTTCTATAAATGCATAATGAAAGTATACATACAGTGCGTGAATACTCAATAAATTATTGTTCTA